>OZ030010.1:9001962-9196962 GCA_964023405.1 Apodemus agrarius
AGGTGAGAGCTTGAGTTGGTAAAATGCTCCTCATGTGAACATGAGGACCTCAGTTTGATCTCCATCGCCCACACAAAAAGGGGAGAATGGAGTTGCAGGGTGTATAATCCTAGGACGGGGAGGCAGAGAAAGGCAGATTTCCAGAGTTCTCTACTGGCTAGTGAACCTTGCCTCACCAGGGATCCTCTAGCCCAGTGAGAGGCGCCGCCTCCAAAAAGAAGTGCTACTGGAGGGTGACCTCTGACCTTCACACATTCATGCACACACACACACATCTCTAAGTGCACACATGCATGCACACACATACACACACACACACACACACACACACACACACACAAGCACACACACTTATTTCCAAAGCATGAGAACTAGGCGGGGAGAGGAAGATGTAGCTCTGTGGTGGGGCACACGCCTTACATATGCAAAGCCCTGGGCTCACACCCCAACACCACATCAGCGAATGAAAGACATTTCTAGTGGTGGCCCAGCTGTCCCACCCTGTCCTTCCAGCCTCCTTCCTCCTCGGTGGGCATCAACGCTCCCAGCAGAAAGCCAATGTTCAATTTCTGTCTGGAATTAGACTCGAAACACTCATAAAAACTGTCAGGTCTTCACACCTCACTCCTCTGGGACATTTTCACTCAAAAAACAAAAAAGCAAAAAAACAAACAAACAAACAAACAACAACAACAACAAACAAACAAAAAACCAAATGGCAACCTCAGAATGGTGCCATTAATAAACAAAGGAATGTGTCACTAATGGTGGAATCCAGGCATTGACCACTGGCCAGTCAGCGAGGTACTTTTCCTGTCAAGGGACTTTCCTGCTGTAGACAGCTAAGGGTTCCACTTTTCCCTCTGGGGTCTAAAAGCGTCTTAGATAACAGGTTGTGCACACTTCCCCTCCCCCAGCTGATATTACTGAAAATCAGTCCCCGAAGGGTGCAGCAAATGGAGGGGGGGAGATGCATTTCTAGGTTGTATTGGTGGCCATCTAAGAGAGCTATGGAGAGTTACTGCTGGGCCATCTATGGGAGAGATGAAAAAGAGCGTATTCACAGACCTGAAGTTTGTTTGAAATTTAAAATACTGATGTAGTATTGGCTCCCTTGAAGCACTCTGGGTCCTCCTCCTCGTTATTTTATTTCTTGGCACTCATAAAAACCAGCCTGTTAGAAACAGAGAACAGGGGAGAACTGGGACGTCGGCCTGCTCTAGAGTGATGCTCATTTCTAGCAAGAGGAAAGAAACCCACAAGCCTGTCTCACACTCTTCGACTTGATTGTCTTGCAAGCTGGTTTCAGGATGGAGTGGGGAGACGGTAGGAAGCCTGTATCTTAAGATTTGCTTATTTTAGGCACATGAAGTTTTTGCCTACATGTATGTGAGGCCGGAAGAGGATGTCCAGTCCTCTGGGACTGGAATTATGAATGGTCATGAGCCACCACACAGGTGATGGGAACCAAATTTGGATCCTCTACAAAAACAGCAAGTACTCTTAACCACTGAGCCATCGCTCTATATTTTAGTCTTGTGGATAAATGCTAGACGTTTTCATACATATTCCTTTTAATGTGCCTTCCATTTCTGACTCCAACCTTCTCTTCCCTTCTCTTCTCTCCTCTTCCTTGTTTTGATAGGGTTTTTTTTTCTCCCAAGGAACTCAGGCTGGCCTCGAACCCCCTTTTTTTTTTCTTTTCTTTTTGAGATCCTAATATAATAACTTCATTTTCCCTTCACTGTCCTCTCTAAACCCTCCAACATGTCACTCATTGATCTCTTTGAAATTCATTGGCCTGGAATTCTTGATCCTCCTGCCTCCACTTCCCAAGTACCAGGATTACAGATATGTCCATTTGTCGCTCTGATAGTTTTAAAACAAAGTTTGTGGTCTGTGATTTCAGGGAGCCTTGCGGAGAAGACACCTGGAAAGCTCTGAAGGGAGACAGCTCAAGGTGTTGAAAGTGACGTTAAGAACATGCCTGTCTCTGTACGATGCTAAGCATCTGTCATATATTGGCTCCATTAGAGTGGCACAGCCGCTCCTGACAAATGAGGCATCCGAAGGGTGGAGAGATTAGGCAAAGAGCCCAAAGACAGGATGCAGGTCCGGTGCCTATCCGTCTGCTAATGCCTGTTTGTGTGACCTGTCCATGCTTTTGGTCCACAGTTCCAGGATCAATTCAGATCAAATTCAGACCCAGGCCACTGTCACCTAGGGAAGGGACCTTGTTTTTGTTTATAATTGAATTGTCTTCTGCATGCTGGCACTTTTCGATGCTCAGTCTCTAGCTGGTGGCTATGTGTAGGGAGAATGTAGAACTTTGAGGAGATGGGACTTGGCTGTCAGAGGTAGGACACTGGGAATGAGCCATTGGGGGGGGGGGGAGGGTCACTATCCTGGCCTCAGTTTTGGATTCTGTCTCTGTTTCCTTAGACCACTGTTTTGTGAACATGACCCACCACAAGTTCTCAGTGCCATGAACTGAGCACACACTATGCCTTCCTTACCGAGAAAGACTGAGATCCCGGAAACTGTGAGCCCAAATAAAACCTTCCTCCCTTTCCTCTTCTCTGCCAAAGCCTGGAACTGCAGCTCAGTTGACAGAGTGCTTACCTAACAGGCACAAGGTCCCAGTCATGGTCCCCAGAACTGCATCAGGCTGGGTATACTGTAATTCCAGAAGTGGTGTGTTGGACAATGGCCATCAGTCATATAGGGCCAGGCCCCTAGTGTTCTGGCTCGACTCCACCCCCATAGTCACCTGGCTACAGCCAGGATTCCCCGCCCCTTGGTTACCTGGCAACAACCAGGTTTCCCCCGCCCCCTCGGTTACCTGGCAACAGCCAGTTAACCCAGCCCACTATAAAGGGGAATGCTTGGCCCCTCCTTGCTCTCTTGCCCCATGCTCTCTCTTCTTTCTTGTCCCCTGTTCCCCCTCTCTCCCCATTCTTCTTCCCTCTTTCCTCGTGGTCATGGTCAGTTCTCACCCCTCTATCTTTTCTTTTTCTCTTTACTTCTCTCTCTCTTTTCTTTTTCTTACCTTTCTATAATAAAGCTTTAAAACCCTGGGCTGTCTCTTATCTAAACCCGCCGTGTTGGAGTAATGGAAAGGCCTCATAGCATTCACAGTGGACAGAAAGGACCAAGGACTTCCCCGTTCCTCCGCACGTGCACGGATGCTAGCCTTCCTATATAGGTAACTGGACAAGCCCGGTCGCCTTTCCCTATAGTGATGGTAGGGACAAGCAGGAGAAAGTTTAAGGTCCTCCCAACTACATATCAAGGTCAAGGGTGTGACGGTATGTATGTGATCGGTCCAGGGAGTAACCCTATTAGGAGGTGTGGCCCTGTTGGAGTAGGTGTGTCACTGTGGGTGTGTGCTTTAAGACCCTTACCCTAGCTGCCTGGAAGTCAGTCTTCCACTAGCAGCCTTCAGATGAAGATGGAGAACTCTCAGCTCCTCCTGCACCATGCCTGCCTGGATGCTGCCATGCTCCATAGTGGGATGATAATGGACTGAACCTCTGAACCTGAAAGCCAACCCCAATTAAATGTTGTCCTTATAAGAGTTGCCTTGGTCATGGTGTCTGTTCATGACAGTGAAGCCCTCAGACAGTGGGCTACTTCAGACTTGTCTTAATCCCCAGCACTTGGGAGGCAGAATTCGAAGCCTGGTCTACAGCATAAGTTCCAGGACAGCCAGGGCTACACAGAGAAACCCTGTCTCAAAAAACCAAAAAAAGGGGGTGTGTGGAAGCAATAAAAGCAACCTCCCCCTCAAATCCTTCCACACAAAGTGATCTTGCTGCCCGGTGAGCTGTCGAGGAAGGAGAAAGCACAGAAGGAAGTTAGGGGAGTCTGACCAAGTGTGGATCATTGAGAAACAGAGATGAAAGGCCTGTTGGGAAATTGGTCTCAACAGAGCACTGCAGCGAGCCCTTCCCTATGTCTGGGACATCTGGACTCGGGATCTCCAGTTCCCCCCCCCCACTACACCAAATGCTTCTAGGAATGTCTGTAACCACCCCCCAAGCTGCTGCTTCCCTCCACCCGTTTTCACTGAGGACAGAGCTGGTGTTTAGCTGAGAGGGATTTCCTGCCCCTTTGCACGTAACCCAAGGAGAGTGGGAAGGCTGAGGACCTGCCTGGGCTGTGCTGCAGTGAGCCATGGTATCTCACCCCCCGCACCCCCCCCACACACACTCCCACGGCTTTCTGCCTTTTTATCTATGAGCTAGAGGTTTCGATGATTTCATCAAGGTCCTTCGGCACCTGGCAGCTCACGACTTGCGTGAATCAGAAAGGTGAGTCAGCAAAAGCTCTGAAACCCAGAGAGAAAAGCCGGCGCAGCCTAAGAGGGGAGGGGAGGGGAGCGCCGAGCCTAGCCAAACCATTTGAAAACAGGACAGGGAGATGGCATGGGCTTTTCAGTCTGCCAGAAAGCATTGCACCTCCCACTGTACCCCTGCCCTGCTGGGCTGTGAGTTAAGACACATCTCCCATTGCACGCTAATTTCTACGCAGAGAGATTTGGATGTAACTCTCCTTATGCCAGAGAATTAGCTCATGGACTTAAAGTCACACTAACATGTAAAGAAGCGACATGAGATTGGGTTCATTGGATACGGGCCTAAGCAAAAAGCACGAAGACAGACGGCTATGGAAAGTCCAACACGTGCTTGCTGTTTCTGGAAAGGGGTCCACATGGGTGAGGTTTCTGGTTTTGAGAGCCAGAGACGCCTGTCAAGCTGAGGGGTTGGGGAAACACCCCAAGCATCGGATCTCCTACATCCTCTGTGCACCAGATAAGCGGCCGGAAAGACAAGGCTGTTGTCTCAAGGGTTGGGGAGAATTCATGTGCTCATGCGGCCTGGACTGTAGAAGGACTTGCAGAAGGAGCCACGGATGGATTCTGAGCTGGCAGGCTCTGTCATCGTCACATAGCCCCCGTAGACACCCTGTGCCTCCAGTGTCCTCCCCTCGATGGGAAACGGTAGCTCGTGTTCTTACCCACTGTCCCTGCATGTGACACTTCACATGATTTACTCAAGAAGGCTGGGGACATTTGTTTTTTGATTTATTATGATAATGCGGTGGTTATCATGAGCACATCACTGGGATGGACGGAAGATACATCAGCCCAGAGGCTTATGGGGACACTGGCTCTGACTGCTTCATGTGGGGCTCTGAGCCACAGGAACCAGTGCTGGGAGGACAGTAATCCAGCTAAGGGTTGGGGAGGCATGGGTTGCTAGCCCTGGCCTCTCAGTCCAGCCAGAGTCTGGGGACCAGTGGCTGGTCTGGCGAATCTACAGCCATGTCCAGTTAGCATAGGCACCAAAAAACCTGTGGCTGGTTCACTTGAGCACCGACCTGCAAGCCTTCGCCTAGGCAAGTCACCGGAACTGCCCTTTCTGCTTTCTGACTTATGAAGGTAGCCGCTCTCCCCGCTGCTGCGAGCCCTGCTGCGAGCGCGTGATGTGAGCACAGAACTGAATGCTTGCAGCAGGGGGCCTCTCTGCTTCAGGCTCGCTGGCTGAACATCAACGCTCCACTTGTTCCCACAGGCCCTGCCTGTCTCCCTCTCCCCTTCCTCTCTGTCGCCCACTCTTGTCCTTTGCAACACTGATTGTCCTTTTGTGTTGCTGGCTTGGCCCAGGCTTACCCAGCCCCCCCACCCCCACCCCCCGGGGGCAGTGGAGACTAGTTTCCAGGCAACCTGAGCCTGGCAGGAGCACTTTATCTACTGGGCAAGCATCTGAAGAGGCTGAGGCTGGCAATGGATGTGAGCCTTCAGCCGGACTCTGCCAGAACTAGGCTGAGGGGATACACAGGCTAGAAGGTGAGCTCCCAAGCCCCCAAGCATCCAGTGAGAACAGGCGACTGAGGCCTAATGCTGCCTGACCAGCAGGAAGGACGTGCCCCCGGTGATGAGAAGGGGGAGAGAGGTGTCGTGATCCAGGCATGACAGAGGCTAAGGCTCTGAAGGTCTTTATCCAATGACCTTCCTGTCCCCCTGGAATCGGTTAGGGAATAAAGCCACCGGCACGAATGCAGGGACACCTTCAAAAACTCGTGCCCAAGATGGAGGGCTTGTCCTGAAGACCAGGAGAGAGCGTTCCCTGTGACCTGGGCTCAAGGTAGAAGGGACCTGATCTGGCCTGACCTACCAGTAGCTTTTGGATCTGCAACTCCAGTTCTTTCTTGGAGATGTCACGCCTGTGAGGGCCATCAGGTGGGCCTGCAAAAGGAACAAGTGACATTTTTGTAGCCAGGTGGCAGAAGAACACCACAGAGGCACTATTAATGTAAGTGTACATAGAATAAAAGAAAGCCCAGTTTAGGGCAGGGGTAAGGGCCTTCGAGCAGAAGGTTGCTACCATCCCTAGGCTGAAGGCGTACACCTAGAGGCTGGCTTCTGCCATTAAGGGAAAGCACGGGGCAGGAAGGACCACTGAGAGGAACAGCAGCCTTCAGAAGCACCACAAAGGCGACAGAGTGACAGGTACAGAGGGAGTGGAAGATTAACCTTCTGCCCCAGATCCCCTGAGGTGAAAAGACAAGATGGTGCATCCAGGTAACCTCAAGTCACTGCTTCCGGGATACCGAAGGGCCACAGGTGCAGAAAGCCGACCCAGAGAGCCCAAGAATTGTCCCTGAAGCAGAGCATCCAAGCCCACACTCAGGGAACGGAGGACCAGGGAGCAAGCATAGGAGAGAGGGGCTAACTATGGCCTCTTTGCTTGAATGTGGCATCACGTGGCTCATGACGGGGGGGGGGGGTGTTCTGTTCCAAATAAGCCAGGTTGCTCTCTCCTTCCTGAATAGAATGGCTACTGCCGGAGCCTGGGAAAAGCTGAGCTTCTTCCCTGGATCCTGTTAAGCTATTGTACCGGCTGGTTTTGTGTGTCCCCTTGACCCAGGCTGGAGTTATCACAGGGAAAGGAGCTTCAGTTGGGGCAGTGCCTCCATGAGATCCAGCTGTGGGGCATGTTCTCAATTAGTGATCAAGTGGGGGAGGGCCCCTTGTGGGTGGTACCATCTCTGGGCTGGTATTCCTGGGTTCTATAAGAGAGCAGGCTGAGCGAGCCAGGGGAAGCAAGCCAGTAAGGAACATCCCTCCATGGCCTCTGCATCAGCTCCTGCCTCCTGACCTGCTTGAGTTCCTGTCCTGACTTCCTTTGGTGATGAACAGCAGTGTGGAAGTGTAAACTGAATAAACCCTTTCCTCCCCAACTTGCTTCATGGTCATGATGTTTTGTGCAGGAATAGAAACCCTGATTATGTCAACTATTATTGTTCTAGATAATTCCAACTTATCCCTCAGACCTCTTCTGGGATCTGACTCTATTCCCTCCTCCATGGCTGGAATAAATGCTCTCTCATTTTTGCTCCTCGTTTTGGTCCAGTACAGACAGATGCTCGTCTGTATCATTTATTGTGTTGATGGCACCATATGAGACCAACAAGAGCTCCTTGGGGGCCCAGCTGGGCCAGAGCTGGACCCTGGATGGGCTTTGTAGGCAGAATGAGTCCTTTAGAAAGATTCATGGAGGAAGTGTTGTCTGGAGTTTGATCTTCCCTCCTCGATGGGGCGGTGGAAGTTTTGAGGTTTGGTACAGATGTTATTGCATTGTGGTTCCAGAATCGCATACTTGAAGCAGGTAGCACCCAAGTTTCCATGAAACAGAATCTCCTAGCCCAGTCTAAGTGGCTCTGCTCCGCTGAAGGAATGAGCAATTCCTCCCTGGAAATATAATTTCAACGCCACAGTGAGTGGTAAGCGTAGCAAGAGGCGACCTCCAGCCTCCTGTTTATGAAAACAATAACTCAAGTTTATGGTATTAGCAGTAACCACAGCCTCTTCCCTTCCTGCCACCTTCTCACCACATTCATTTGCGGGCACGAATACACACACACACACACACACACACACACACACACAAATGCATGCAATCAAGAAACATGCAGGCACATCTACTGCCACAGCATACCTATAAGCTTATGGCAATGCATACAGGAAAGTGCACGCTGAAACAGACACGTGAGCTCTGAGACACCTGTGTATACACACACGTTCATGGACGTGCGTGAGCTTCTGCACACACCTGCATCTCCATGACGACACAGGGCCTGCTTTGAATAAAGGATAGCGACTAAAGACAAGCTGCCCTCTGGGAAGTGATCTCGCTGGTACTGGAATGAAGCCACTCAATCACATTCCGGCTCCTTCCAGCCCTTTATTGGACTCCACAGGGTAATGAGAGTGTGGCAGAGGCCCTGCCTGGCTCTATGCTCCTGGGCTGACAAGGTGGCAGGGCTCTTTGGCAGAACTGAGCTGGGATGCTGGCCATGGAATAATTTAAAGTAAAAATAAACGCTTGGTTCCATGGCAGCAATAATAAAGGTTTCCTGTAAACTCGGAGAACCGTGTCTGCCCGTGAGACTCGGGTCCCAGCTGCAGCTGTGGCCCCGGGACTCACAAGCTGCCTTACCCCCCTATTAACCTATGGAAAAAGAGTCATGCGCAGAGTTCACCCCCCCACCCCACCCCTGATAGTTCAAGTTGGAAGGGATCAAATCCCTGGAAGCTGGTGCTTTTTGAGCTATCAGAAGAAGGTGTACTTGTCTCCCAAGTCTTTAAGTGACCACGCACCAGGCAACTTAAAACAATGGAAATCAATTCTGTCATGGTGCGACAGGCAGACGCCCACACGCAGGGGCCCAGCAGGCTCTGCTTCCTCTGGAGGCTCTAGGTGGGAGTCTTTCTGTCTTGGTTTCATTTCTTTTGCTGTGATAAAATACCCTGACAGAAAGGAACTCAGGGAGGAGATGCAAAGGAAGTTCACAATTCCAGGTCGCGGTCCACCATATCGGGGGAAGTCAAGGCAGAACCTCGAGTTAGCTAGTCACGTGACATCCACAGACTAGAGCAGAGTCCCTACTGCTCAGCTCACTTTCTCTATTTTTATGAAGCCCAAACCCAGGGAATGGCCATGGGCGGGGTCTTTCCACATCAATTAGCATAACCAAGAAGACTCCTTGTCTTCTTTTTAGCTTCTGGGGGTTGTCACCTTGCCTGTGGCCACGTGACTCTAGAACCTGCGATATCTTCTCTCTGTGTTTGCCTCTTTGGTTGCATGGACTTGGGAAGTGTGTATCAGTCAGACTTTTGCAATTGCAGCCACCAAACACCTGAGTCAATATCCTAGGGGAGGAGCACGGTTTCAGAGGGGTCAGTCCATCATGGTAGGGAAGGTGAGGTGGAGCAGTGCAGGTCACATCGTGACAACCAGAAAACAGAGAGAAGGGATGCCAGCCCTGGGCTGTTTTGTGGAATGCTATCCTCTAGACATGATATGACCGTTGTACTTTTGAACTCTAAGCAGCCATGATTACCATTATGAGACTTGCATAGGATTGAGCGATGTTAATACATTTTATCATGGAACTAATGAGAGCTACATGAGAGTTGCCCCTCTGTGTGTGTGTGTGTGTGTGTGTGTGTGTGTGTGTGTACATATAACCAATTAAGAGTTGCTTGGGGGAGGAAGACTTTTCTGTGTCTCCCCAGGACAAGTTATGCAGCAGCTTACTCTTGTGTTTTTATTTTATCCTGGCCTCCAGCCTAGGGGATGGTGTCACCCCCACTCAGGATAAAACTTCCCGCTCAGTTAATCTTCTCAGGAAATACTGTCATAGAAGCAGACCTATGGCTTGTCCTGGGGAGACAGGAGCCAAGTCTATTCATCCTAGATAGATAACCAATAGCAGACCAAAGAAATGACTCCAGCCAAGTCTAGCTAGCTGAATTTAGTTGGAGTCACTCACAGAAGCATGGGTAAGGGGTTATGTGGAGGGCCATAGCTACCTTACACAAGTGGCTATACCATGGATAGAAGTCTTTCTCCCCCCAGCAACTATTAACTGGTTATGCGTACTTAGAGAGGGGCAGACCCAGAGCTGTGCATTACTAATCACCCAGGTGCTTCTCTAGCCAGTCAGGCCGATAACTAAAGCCAGCCATCACAAGGCTAGAGAGATGGCTCAGTGGTTAAAAGTGCTTCATGCACTTCCAGAGGTCGAGTTCAGTTATCAGAATCTACCTTGGGTTGATTTTTTGCACATCCAAAAAAATCTGCCTGAGGCTAAATGAAAGACTTTTGGACTGATGGCATTAGCTAAGGAGATTTCAAGACAGCCTAGTATAGACTCTGCCCTGTAGTTATTAGTGTTCACTCCTATGCAGATCTATATGAAAAGGGGCAAGATGAGCAAGGGAAAATTCAAACTGTATAGGTAGAGGAGAAAAGGAGTGCCAGGAAGTGTAATGGAGCCAAAGTCCAGTGCTCAAGGAGACAAACACATAAAGGACAAACATGGAATAAAGGGACTGGTGACATCGAGGAAAGGCTACCCAGCTAAGCTTCCAACTTATGAAAAGAAATTAAAAGAAGCTTAAGCAGCAAGGAAACCATCAATAACAGAGAGCTGATGCAGATGTGATTGAAAGGGGGAGCTATGTTTTAGACCCAGCAAACAAGGGGATTTGGCACCTTTGGCCATGTGGTTCTGGGTTTAGTGTCAAGGGTACAAGAAAGGGTTTGTAGAATCTCCTTCTATGGCTAAGTAAAGCACCAAGGCCAGTTGTGTGTCAGATCTTTCCCTGCATGGAGGCCTAGAGAAGCCATTTCATCAAACTGTGAAGTTGATGCCTAGATTGTGTTGGAGACCCCAAGATGTTGGGCCATGTGATACCTGCCAAGGAGAGCTGCAGACTGGATATAGAACAAATCCTAGAGAGAGACTTTGAACTTTGGACTTTAAACTGTGTTTAGACTGACTATAGGGATTTTTGAAATTGGACTAAATGTATTTTGGATTATATGGTTATAAGACTATTGGGGGGCAGGAAGTCGAATGTGGTAGTTTGAATAGGTTTGGCCCCCATAGGCTTATGTATTTGAATGCTTAGCCATCAGGGAGTGGAACTATTTGAGAAGGATTAGGTGTGTGGCCTTGTTGGAGTAGGTATGGTCTTATTAGGTGAAATACGTCACTGGGACTAGGTTTTGAGGTTTCAAAAGCCCATGCTAAGCCTAGTCTTCTGCTTTCTCCTCCTCTCTCTGCCTATAGTTCTGGATACAAAACTCTCAGCTATTTCTCCAAAATCCTGTCTGACTGTGTGCTGCCATGCTCCTTGCCATGGCGATAATGGATTAAACCTCTGAAACTGTATGCAAGCCCCAATTAAATGCTTTCTTTTTTAAGAGTTGCATTGGCCATGGTGTCTCTTCATAGCCATAGAGCACTGACTGACACGCGAGCTTGTTTGATGAGCCTATCCTGGTGTGGGGTGAGTACTCACCTTGACGGGCCCCTCTCTCTCCAATCACTTTGACCATATTCCCCCATGAAACAGCACAAGCTCTTGCAAGAAAGTCAGATTTGGGGTAACTGACTTGTTGAAGTCAATGAGAGGAGCAGCTTTCTTTCCTCAGGTAGCTTTCCAGCATGGCGGGTGGGCCTGGGCCCTCCAATTTTGAAGATGTGGTATGAGGTTTGTATAAATATTGAGGGGCTGGGGGACAGGGAGTGTCTGGTACCCGAATTTCACCTGCACAGAAACAAAAGGTCAAGAAAATAATCATTCATTCGAATGCTCACCGATTGTTACTTCCAGAAGCATTTAGGGAGGACATGTGTGGGGGCTTTCTGGCACTGATGCCCATCCTTGATGACAAAGGGAAGAAAACAAGTCATGAAGAGATTACAGCACACAGATGGCTGGGAAGACTCAGAAGGCAGAATTCCCTCTCTATTCTCTGTGAATGAAACTGACTTTCTGGGGACTTGCCACCATCACTATTGCAAGTCTACAAGAACAACATCTGGGGTACTTTTCTCTGCAAGTTGAGGTAAGATCTGGTAGACAGCCAGTGGGTAGCATATGACCTGGAAAGGAGAACAAAGACGTTGTTTTTGATGCTTTTAAATTTCGTTTTCCAAGCAGGCTGCTGATCGGGTAAACAACATAAGAGCTTGTGAGTGGGCAGAGATACCAAATCCCAAAAGCCACTCTCTGGGCCTTCCATGGGTCTGCTCCCAGCCTCCTCCACATCTCCTCCCACCCCAAAATTGATTTCTTCCCCACAATCAGCCCAAAGGAAGAGCCTGAAGATCTCAGTAGTGCATGCTCTCAAAACAAGTTGTTTTTCATAGGAAAATTGAGGATTTTTGCTTGAAAAACAACTCTCCGGGGACACAGAAGTGGCAGGGAAGTGGGCACACGTGGAGTGATGTGTGAGGGGGCTCTTCTGGAAGCCAGCATCCCTGGGGCGAGGTTCTGCAGCTGTGGTGGATGGGTCTGAGCACACAGGAGAGCCCTTCACAGATGAATAAGAACCTTTGGTGAGAGCTGCATATCAGTGGCCCTCTTCAGGTGTACCAGCTCCTTGCTATAATCAGTATTCCACAGCTTGAATAGCCTACCAAGGCTGGCTTTTTAGTCTGTTCTGGTCAGCTCCAAATGGAACCCTTCAACTCTGCTGTTACAATTAGAGCTGTTCTCTCGAGCTTTAAAAAAAAAAAAAATTTTTTTTTTTTTTTGGTTTTTTGGATTTGGTTTTTTCGAGACAGTGTTTCTCTGTATAGCCCTGGCTGTCCTGGAACTCACTCTGTAGACCAGGCTGGCCTCGAACTCAGGAATCCGCCTGCCTCTGCCTCCCAGAGTGCTGGGATTACAGGCATGCGCCGCCACCGCCCGGCGAGCTTTTAATTTTTAAGAATTATTTGTATTTTATTTATTTGTTTATTTTTGAGCCAGGATCTGGTTATGTACCCAAGCAGATTTTGAACTCTCACTCCTCCTATGTTGGGTCTCCCAAATGCTGGAATTACAAGTGTGTGTGTGTGTGTGTGTGTGTGTGTGTGTGTGTGTCTTCTCCCTGCTTGTTACTGCCCTGCTTAGCTTTAACTGTCAACTGGACATAGCCTGGAATCACCTGACAAGGGAGTTTCAACTGAGGGATTGCCCAGATTGGACAGGATTGTCTCAGTTGGTCTTCAGTATACACCAAATCCTGAAGATATCGGTTCTAATGTTAGTGAAGAAGTGGACTTGCCAGCGAGAGTAAAGGCAAGCAGGCAAAAGCAAAAGCTTCCTTCTTCATGTCCTTTATATAGGCTGCCATAAAAAGCTTGTGAGAGTAATCCACCAATATCTGATCTGACTTAAGGTCCTCTCCATGAGATGGAACCCATACCTGATACTGCTTGGGTACCAGCCTAGGGACTTAGAGTCAAAATCAAATACTACTGGTTTATTAAGGGAATTTAGCAATAAAATGACTACTAATGATAGTCTGCTATGCTCATAGATCAGTGCCTTACTCAGTCCTCATCAGAGAAACTTCCTCCTGTAGCAAATAAGAACAAACACAAAGACCCACAGTCAGACAAAACTCAAGAGAGTGCCAGACCTTGAAACACGCAGCCCTAAATGGAATCCTTCCATAAAATCCCTCCCCTCAGGGCTCAGGTAACCCTTCAAAAGAGGAGACAGAGAGAATGTAGAGCCAGAGGAAATGGAAGACATCAAGGAGACAATGCCTTCTAGACACAAAAGGGTTGATAGATATACGAACTCACAGAGACCGAGGCAGCATGCACAGGGCCTGCACAGGTCTGCACCAGACGGGGTCCTAGAGCTGAAAGGAGAAATGCCCCATACCTTGTCCAGAAGGGATCTCTAACTGATAATGACTTCCAACAAAAAAATTTAGTTTCCTCCAAGGGAGGCTCACTGGGGAAACAAACTACTGTTAAGGAAAGGCTGCGGGGCCAGCAAGAAATGAACTCAGTGACATCTTTGGAAGTTCCTTGTCTCCTGATGTTGTGCCAGGATTTTTGTTTTTAATCTTATTTTTTGTTTTTATTTATTTTCTTTTACTTATATATTTTCTGTCTCTTTTTACCCTACAGGTTCTTTGGGTATATATTATGGCTTCCAGTTTAGTGTTTTTATGGGATTTCTGAGTGTGCGAGTGAATCTCTGCTTCTTGTGACTTTTCTTGGGCTCTTTTTCTTTTGCTTGTTTTGTCCTAGTCTGATGTGAGTTTTTGATATCTCTTATTATATATTTTTTATTATTATTCCTCAGAAGCCTGTTAGTTTTCTAATGAGACGGAAAGGGGGTGGATCTGGATGGGAGGGGAATGCGTGGGGAGGAACTCGGAGGAGAACTGCAATCAGGATATATTGTGTGAGGAAAAAAAATCTATTTTTAATAAAAGGGAAAATTAAAAAGTAGGTCTTCCCACTTCAAATGATTTAATTAAGAAAAAAAAATCCCTCACAGGAGTGCCCAGCCACTTGGGTTTTAGTTAATTCCAGATGTAGTCAGGCTGACAAGAATAGCCAAAGCATTCAACACAGGCCTGGTGACCTGAGTTTGCTCTTTGGAACCCACGTAAAGGTGGAAGGAGAGACGAGACTCCACAAAGTTGTCCTCTGACCTCCACACTCATGCTGTGGCACACATATATCTCCCACCCCCTCTCATAAGCACTGACACCCACAATAATACTGAAAGTAATAGGAGAATATGAGGCAGCTAGGGCAGAGGAAGACATCCAGTACTGACCTCTAGCTTCCACATACAGATGCAGATGCTGTGGAGTTCCAGACCATGAAGAAAAGACCCCTCAGACTCAATTCAGATTATAATTAGCCAAATTTATTAGAACTGCTAGCGGGGTTACAGCTCTATCAGATATGTTCCACCAAGAGTCAGGTGAAGAAAGGATTTTTTAAAGGCCAAACCTACAAGAAGTCCTTGGCAAGCTACACAAACTAAAAAGGAAACCAAACCAAACCAAACCAAACCAAACCAAACCAAACAGGAGTTAGTCATATCATAACAGAGCAGATGATTACAGATGCACATTTCAGGGATGGGTGGGTTCAGCGTTGCTGGGAACTTAATCTTTCAGGGACTTGAATCAGGGACAAATGGTTATTTGGTACCAAGATGGATGCCTAGCACAAATGGAGTTCCTTTAATCACAACACATCTCTCTCTCTCTCTCTCTCTCTCTCTCTCTCTCTCTCTCTCTCTCTCTCCATGCATGTGTGGCCCAGCCCAGGTTGTATTTTCAGCACCACAAAGCAAAAAGCAAAACAGTATGTAGATATGATCAATATGTTTGGGAAAGTCCTAGGGACATGGGCTGACAGGACTTCGGCCTAGTGTGGAGGAAATGTGGGTGTTTCACTGTGAACCCTTCTGCCTTATTTTCACTGGGAAAAAAACACTGTATCTCCAGTCCAGCATGTGCACATCTGTAATCCCAGTACTTGGATGACCAAGTCAAGAGAATTACTCTTGCTCAAAAGAGCAAACCTCAAACAAGGACTCCAGCTATACATAGGCCAGCCTGGTCTACATAGTGAGTACCTGACTAGTCAAGGCTATATAGGGAGACCCTGCCAAAACCAATAAAACAAAATGCACATTCCTGTGTGATGGAAATAATTGGGGGAAAAAAGTTGGTTTATCATCTTAAGTCTATTTATTCTGCTTATAGTTATGAAGGCCCCAGCTTACAGCCTCTGCCCTTTGCCATGTGCTATGAAATTGGCATCACAACAGCTGGGGGCCCTGGGTGGCCTCAGATTGGCTCCTGCACCTGTGCTTCTGCAGCTCCTCCTTCCCCATTCTTGGAAGTTGGAGGGTGTGAACAGGCTTTAATCTTCTTCCGGTCATCTGCAACTCCACTTCCTGCATAGAAGCAGGCAGAGTCTGCTTTATAAGTAGCTGCTAACTCCAGCGGGTGTGTTCAGACATAGTGGGTGAGCAGAGCATAAAAGGTGGAAAAGTTTTCCTTGACCCTGCTGCCCCCAAATCTGTGTCCAACTCTAATCTCCTAGTACATCAAAAAGTGACTTTATTTGAAGATAGGATCTTTATGGATATCATCAAGCTAACATAAGGCTACTAGGGGCCAATATAGCTGGGGCCTTTGTTTGAGGTTCACTCTTTTGATGTGTATTGCAATGCTAAATACTGGCTTATAAAATTTGATGGCCTCAGGGATGAGGGAATTTTTACATACATCAAGTAATGCTATGTAACCTTGTTCCTAAATTTAAAACTATTGGTTGAATAAAGATGGCTACAGCCTATAGCTGGGCAGAAGAGAGGTAGGTAGAGTTCCGGTTCCCAGGCTTGGGGTTTGAGGGAGGACTGCAAAGAGGAAGAGGGAGAGGGTGGAAAGAGGAGAACATGCTGTGGGGTAAGGGATCATGAGAACTGGCTATGAGGGCAGCCCAGGCAGAACATGTATCCTAATAGTGCCACTCGCTGGGCCAAGTGTATTCAAACCACCACAACACAGTAAGTCATATCACAGGGTTATTGGCAGGGAAGTAAACATAATAGCATAGAGGATATATATCTGCCCAGCTCTGGTGCTGATTAAGGCTTATTATAAATATAAAAATTTTGTGTCTTTTATCTGGGAACTGAATGATCAAAGGTGGGGTAGAAAGCCCCCATTGATGTTAAATGTTTACCACAACGTTCTTGTAGAAAGGGACCATTTGTCTACAGAGCCAGACTTGTGTGAGAGATAGATCATGAAGATGAGAGAAAGGAGATGTACTTACAAGCCAGTGGATACTCGAGATGGTCATAAAAATGAGCAGAAACTGGTAGAAGGTGGGGAACAGAATCTTCTCCCTCAAAAGGAACCCAGTCTGTTGCACCTTCAAGACCAGGAGACCCAGACAGTCAGTGGTGGAAAAAAAAAGCAGTCAGTAAGCCACCATTTTTTTCTAGTTTCTGCCACCACAGATTGTTTGAGCCTGGCCTTAAATAGCATCCCAAGTACTTCTGTGCTTGTCTTTTTTTTCCTCCATATTAACTAATATGTGGAAGTTCTATATTATTGTATTTAAAGTCAGTCTGTCCTTTGTGTGTATGTGTGTGTGTGTGTGTGTATACATGTCCTTACAAATGTGCTTATAGAGGCCAGAGGTTGACATTGGGTGTCTTCTTCAATTATTCTCCACCTCATTTGGGAACATGGTCTCTCATAGAATCTGGGCCTCATCAATTTGGCTAGATTTGTTGGGTAGTGAGTCTGAAATCTCCTCCTCCTCCTCCTCCTCCTCCTCCTCCTCCTCCTCCTCCTCCTCCTCAGTCCTAGGCTCGCACTGCTGTGTGTACCCTTTTTTCCACAGGTGGTGGGATTAGAACACACGCCTTCATGCTTAGTGGAAAGCACCTCACCCACCTAGCCATCTCAAGTCAGTCTGTCTTTTTTTGTGTCTGTGTGTAGCATAACCACAGCACAACTCACTTACCTATTCTATTATGATTGTGGGGTGTCCATATCAAATTTGAGTTAATGTGCATAGGACTGTGCTTGTTTTTGAGACCAAGTCTCACCCTATACCCTTGGCTGACCTTTAACTTGTAGTAACCCTTCTGTCTCAGCCTCCTGAGTGTTGGGCTTACAGATGTGAACCAATATGCTCTGCTGTGAGTACTGCCATAAAGGAGAGCACCTCTCCTGTTTGGGGAGGAACACATGTGCGCTCGGCTATGGGTATTTTTTATCTAAGAGTGGGTGGGATTCCTTGAGTGGGTCACAGAGCTAGCCTCTGCTCTGGCTCAGTTGTTATTACATCAGCCATCCATCCATCAGTGGCCTGCGCAGTTCCACTTACTCCAAAAATTGATTAGAACTTAGTGTCCTCATTTGCACCTTATTGCACCTCAGGAGGGGCAGTGCTACCCACAATGCACTAGCTGGATGCTCAGTTGCTGAGCAACCTTTCCTATGCGTTCAGACATCTTTGGATTGCATTCATTTCCTTCCTCCCTTCTCTTGCTTTTTTTCCCCCCCCTTAAAGACCTTGCTATTCTTCTTCTTTAAAAGCCAGTGGTCTGGACACCCAGGCAGAGGGGCCTCCCTGGAGGCCAGCATCCCCCTTGCCTGTGCTCCCTCATCCTCTGGAAGGGTCGTGAATGTCACCAGCAGAACACAGATGGGCCCCAGCAGGGTGGCTGCAGGTGTGTAAGGAATGCAGTTTCTGTGCAGTGGCCTTGCCCAGTGTGCCTGCCTTGCAGAATTCTTTTCCATTACATAAGACTGCATAAAATGCAAACTAACAAAAGCATTGAGAGTAAGTAATGGGGGAAATCCATCATGCCCTTGTCACTGGAAGACGCCTGTATCTGATGGCTGCCGGCAGACTAATCCAGGTAGGAAAGGCAAGATCTGCAGGCTCTACACAGCTTCCTGGCCCCCAGCCTGGCCACATAGTCAATAATTGGCCTATCAATTAAGCTGGGGGTGGGGTGGGGTAATGAATAAGAAGGAGGGAGAGAGACTCGCAGTAGGGCACTAACGGCTTGTCTTGTCACTAGCTCTCCTCCATTAGCCTTCTCCTAGGCTCATTTCAAAAACACTTAGTGTGTCCATCCATGAAATGGGCCTAACTGAAGCGAAGGGCACTCATTTCATACTTTGCAGAAATGATGAAGATAAATTTCCTCAAAAGCCACAATGCTTACTGCTGACACAGAGAGAGAAGAGTGCGAAACCCAGCAGCCTCAGGCAGATCTGAGATCAGCAGCGATCTGAGTCAAGCATGAAGAAACCTGAGATTTGGGAGGGGGTGGGAGGGCAAGAGAGATGGAGTCCTCATCCCCTAGCCTGCTAAAAAACAATACCCAAATCTAGTTCACAACAGCCTTAAGAGATGGGGCTCCATCCCCAGCTCAAAGGCAAGTATTTGCATCTAAGACAACTATATTAGCAACTTTTCTCATTGCTCTGATCAAATACCCCACAAGAAGCAACTTTAGGAAAGAGGGTTTGTTTGGCTTGTAGTTTGAGGGGGATACAACCCATCACTGTGGGGAAGGCATGGCACCAGGAACACAACGGTGTTGGTTACACTGAACCCACAATCAGGAAGCAAAGAGCGAACAGGCTATGGGGCTGGACTACAAAGATTCAAGATCTAATCCCAGTGACCCACTTCTTCCAATAATGCTCTACTTCCTAAAGATTCCAGAACCCTCCAAAGCAATGCCACCAGCTGGACACCAGTTGTTCAAACACAGAACATTACAAGAGACACCGTCAAAAAATTGTTCCAGGGAAGGAGGTAGCATCTTGGGATCCAGTGTGGACCAACGGGCCAAGTCCAAGAGAGGGGCTTCATGACACTGAATGAAAGCAATCTTGGAAATATTCATGATATTCAGCATGTATGCTTGGCTCTGTGGCAACTCCCAAGTGTAAAGGGAGGCTTGTGGCTTCAGAGGCCCTGGGGGACAGCAATACATCATGGGTGGGTGGATGTGCTGCAGAAGCTGCCCACTTCACTGCAGCCAGAAAGCTAAGAGAGAAAGAGGAAGGACTTAGAGGTCTAATATTCCGATGACCTAGTTTCTTTCCACTATAGGTCCCATTATGTCCTGGTGCTTGGTGACCAACTATTAGCATTGGCCTTTGGGAATTACTTAAGATTCAAAACCTCAAGGGTAGCTGGAGGATTTTCTTATTGGTTGTCTCTCTGCTGGACCTGTTGGTGAAAGTTTTGAGTACCACTTGAGGTTGGAAGGGACTGTCCTTTAACAGGGAGGTTTGGATCTGCATGTTATGTCTGGAACTGCAGCAACCTTTTGGGAACAGGTAGAGGCTAAAACCAACACAACCAATACAACCAATGGGATCACACAGGGGTGGAGCCTGGAAGTGACCAGTTCAGGATCCTTCCTGGGTTGGGGTTTCTAGTTCTATAATAGAAAACCCTTAGCATTTGAACACAGGGGTTTCAGTTACTTGTAGTCAAAAGTGTCATAAAAAATGTTACCACCAGGGGTTTGGAGCAGGTTCATTTTCTCAGCCAGAAAATTCAAAGGCCAGAAAAGTCTCGTGCCAAATATGTAGCAGCAGGGAAAGTCTCAGACAGGGCAGATAGACTCAGCTGCCGAGGAAACACACACAGCAAGGCATACCGGGAAAGAGGCCCCAGGGAGCCCAAGCAGGGACTCAGGAGCGGATCATCCAGAGCTGGTGGTTTTAAGGGTATTTGAAGGATCGTCTTTGTTTAATTTAGACTTGGCCAGTTTAACAGACAGGGAGGCTAATAGGTCCAGAACTTGGGAGTAAACCTGTCCCAATTCAGTCTTGAATTTGTTGGATGGTTCATGAGCAAAGAGGCCTTACTGTTGGGAGAAAAAAAAAACCAACAAACCTGCCAGGTCTTTGTTGTAAGCTGTCTCAGGCCTTTTGTCTCAGGTTAGGAGGGTGAGGAAGAACTCTCTTGGAAGTTTGCTATTTTATTATCTAACTGTAGCCTTTCTTCTCATCTGTCTGCCTATCAAGATCTAGCTGACACCCTCGTCCCTCACGGAAGCCATCCACAGAGGGGTGGAGTAGCAGAATAGTTGAAGACCCGTAGGCAGAGAGCAGCTGGACCATTAAGGCCAGCCTATGTCAGCATATGACAGCCCATAGGAGAACTCAAGTACATGAGACTGTGGCCATGGATTGCAGAGTCTCAGGCTGCATTTACTCCTAGCCTGAGACACCTTGGGGTATATGGGTAAAGCTAAGGATCTGTCAAGAAGAGCCCACTGAGTTGGGCCTGGTAGTACAGGCCTATGGTCCTAGCTTCTTGGGATGCTGAAGGAGGAGGATCGCAAGTGGAAGGTCTGCCTAGGATATAGAATGAGTTCAAGGATAGCCTGGGCAAATTAGTGAGACTCTCAAGATAAAACGTTAAAGGAAAGCTGGAGGTGGATGAAGCCCGGGAAGTAGAGTGTTTGGTTAGGAAGCACAAGGCCCCGGGCTTAGTCCCACAGCATGAGTGATCGATCGCGGGACTGGTGGGCTTCTGTTTGTGCAGGACTAAGAATCCCTTCATTCGCTCACATTAATGTCTCCTTTCCTGTGAATCGCCAGAGCCTAGAGTTGGGACAGAGCCTCTTCTGCAGGGGAATGCATGTGCAGGAAGTCAGCCGGCCTGTCGGTCACACTGGTCGGGGAATAGCAGAGAAGGAGGTCAGATCTGGAGTACAGGCCTCCTACTCGGTGCTCTTTCCGCTGTCCCCAAAGCTTGGGAGCCGACGTGAACAATCCAGCTTCCGTAGGGGCTGCTTGGCAATAATAGCTTTGGTGCAAGAGGGAGGAGACATGCAGTCCTGTGGCCAAGGAACTCCTCCTGTGTTTCTTAAGCTCCAGAAGATATCAGAGGGAATCTCCTAGACTCATCTCTTGTTTCAGAAGGGGCTTCCTTTTATTCCCAGGGGCGGCAAACCTTATCCAGCCCCAGTCACGTGAGCAGCAGCTTTTCCCATCATCTTTTTTTTCCTTTTTCTTTTTCTTGAATATAATCTCCATTTACATTGTAAATGCTAAAACCTTTCCCTGTTTCTCCCCTCCCAGAAAACCCCCAACCCCTCCTCCCACCCCCTTCCCCCATCATCATATTCCTGCCCTCCATAATCTCCTGAGAGTAACCCCACCCTGATGGTTTCTATCTTCCAGCCCCACGGACACCCACCCCATTAGAATGGCAAACAGTTGTCCTCATGACTTAAGGAAATGAGAAAACAGGTTCCCCCTCCCAGCTAAACTTCACGCAGCAGAGGTCGAAAGGGAAGCAGTACTAATTGCGTTTGTATCCCCGATGCAAGAGCGTCTCTCGCAATTCCTGACTGACAGGAGAGGTGTAGTAGAATGAATGTAACCATCTGCTGTTCACCTTCCTAGTGGGGTAGGTCCCCCTCCTTGTAATCTGGGTGGGACCTGGGGCCTCTTTGGCCAATAGGATAGCGCAGATGTTCCATCCCTAGAGCTCTCAATTCCTGTTGGAACAGTTGCTTTGAGGGGGAACCACTCAGGAAGCCCGACTCAATGGCTAGAGCAGCATGTTGAGACCCTGACATGGCAGGAGGTAGCACAGCCAGCCTGGCTCACCTTCTCGGACCCCCCAGACCAGCCAGCCTGCCATGCAGGCCTCTAAGCCCTCCATGAATTCTGACCTAATGTGATTAAAAAAGAAACGAAACAAAGACAAAAACCACAAAAGCCAAGAGTTGGCAAAGCACTTGCCTTGCAAGGACACACAGACCCGAGTGCTCTAACCTCCAGAAGCCATGTTTAGAAACAAACAAAGAGACGAGGAGCTGAGTGTAGTGTCCATTGCTTGTAATCCCTGTGCTGGCGAGGCGGACAGCCAGATCCCTGGGACTCACTGGCTAGTCAGTTTCGTTTACGGAGCGAGTGCCAGGCCAGTAAGAAAGCCCTTTCTCAAAGGAGGGGCTTAGGAAGACCTGACCCCTGAGTTGAGGTGGTCCTTTGTTCGTGTGGGGCCTCTGCACACACATGAACGCTGTCCCCACGTCTGAAACTTGAATGTTTTTTATATCATACTAGAAATCTGATCATATGAGTTATACTCATTTTGTCTTATGCAGAAAACTGTTTAAAATATTACAAAAAAAAATCCGCCTTCGGGTTATGTGTATAGGACACATGAAGCATAACTAAATTTTAAGATTAGACTCGGGTCTTTTCCCCAAGATGCCTCATTAGGCATATGTAAATATCCCCCAATCCGAAACCCCGAAGCTCTTCCAGCTCCCAGCATCCATGGTAAGGGAGCGTCTACCTGTAGGAAAACAGCTGTCCGGCACCCCTGCGCTTGAAGGTGGGGTTTACTGGGTAGCAACAAGGAGAGTGATTGGCATTGGAAACTGAATGAGAGAGAGAAGAAAGGAAGGAAGGACGGGAAGCCAGGAAGAGGCAGCAGGAGGGGAGGAGGAAGGGAGGTCAGCTACACATCAACAATACAAGTAGCTTTTGAGGTCCAGGACAAGGCCGCATGACAAGCCTGGCCACAGCTGCTGGCATCTCTAGGACTCTCGCTCAACCTCAGGGGCTTCTGCAGTTCCAACACCTGTACTAACCCCCTTGTGTCTCTATGCCTTAGAGCCCGAAAAGATGCAATGCAAAGCAAAGCGAGCGCCAGGCGGAAGGCGGAAGGCAGGCGTGTGCTTCAGGAGTGCACTTGAATGCACGAGGCTGGAGAGGCTGGAGCGGGTGTGCCTGCGAGGTCTACTAGTCCTCTCAGCTCACACCTGCAGATGAAAAAGGGTTATTTGTTTGCTTTGGGTTTTTTTTTTTTTTTTTGGTTTTGTTTTGCTTTTCCAGACAGGGCTTCTCTATGTAGCCCTGACTATCCTGGAACTCGTTCTGCAAACCAGGCTGGCCTCGAACTCAGAGACCCACCTGCCTCTGTCACCTGGGTGCTGGAATTAAAAGCATGCGCTGCCACTGCCCAGCTTAGAAAAGGCATGCTCGTCACAGGTTCCCTCCCAGCAGTGAGAGCAGCGGCGCGGGAAGTTGGAAGGGCGCATCTGGAAGGCTTCCAGGTCCTTGTGTCGCAAACAAATATTCTCAGTGAGAAACTCACAACGTGCAAACAGCTTGCCACGGCAATTTATTTTGTATAAAAGTGGAGTACTGGGCTGGGCAGTGGCCACACACGCGTGTCATCCCAGCACTCAGGAGGCAGAAATGGGCAGATCTCTGAGTTCGGAGGCCAGCCTGGTCTACAGAGTGAGTAAGTGATACACAGCCAGGGCTACACAGAGAAACCCTGTCCCAAAGCACACCTCAAAACAGGGGTAGGTGCGACTACCCAAACCAGGCCTGTAAGTTTTATTCTAACAAAGGTGCTGTGTTTTTTTCCCCCAGTGGCTGGCATCTAGCCCAGTCTTTTATAATTGGCTAATTTGAAAAGAATTGGTGCAAAGGAAACAAAGGAAAGAAAAAAAAAAAAGGCGGTGTGTGTGTGTGTGTGTGTGTGTGTGTGTGTGTCAACAGCTCCATCCAGGCCATGAAGTTCTAGGAATGCAGCTGGTCTTTGTGTAAACAAAAGTTTTACAAAGTAGGAGTGATTTATGGACCATTGGCCCTTTGTGGACTGGTCATCTTTAACAGGAAAAAAAAAACAATCCCCCATAGGCAGGAAGTAGTTGCGGGCTATTGTAGCACCTCATATTCTTACAGCAGCATTTCAAGACAGGAAAGAGGTAGGCAGGTGACAGTGAGACTAGTGTGTCCTTAAGCATTTCTCTTACTACAGAGAGAAAAGGATGTTTAAAGTTCCCTCACCATAATCTCTGTTAGGTTATGTTGCCCAGGACAGGGACATCGCTGAACCAAATCATTAGCCAGCCATAACGGACTCTGTGTCTCACACAGGTGGCACATTATAAAGCTACCAAGTGTCAGCTCCCAAAGAAACCAGGGACAGATCTCACTCAGTACTGTGGCTCCTTCCAGCAGTTCTCATACCACCCCCCTGCCCTAAACCTCTTGGGGGTAGGGGGCGGGGCTTCCGAGTCTCTCCCTGCACCCTGATCCCTATAGAACTCAGTCATTTTGGCCATGCGCTTTCTTGGCGTTCTTGGCTTCTGGCTGGTTCTATTCCTGGAGCTCTCTTTGTTGTATTTTATAAAAAAGATAGGAGAGGCGGGTATATATGTTTGGTGGAGGCGCGGTAAGGTGTGGGGGAAGGGGGTGCCTCTGCCGGCCCATGCTGAGGCCTCCCTTCCCCATGAGGGACCTGCCACAGGACAGTATAGTCTAGAGTAGAGTTTATTCAGGGCATGGGGAAGGGAGTTAAGGGGGTAATAGTGGAAGAGAAAGGAGGAGAGAGAGAGAGAGAGAGAGAGAGAGAGAGAGAGAGAGAGAGAAGATGCCAGCCATGAGCATGTGGAGAGAGGGAGGGTAAGGGAAGGCGGAGGGGAGGAGGGGCATGGGCAGAGGGTAAGGGAGCAGGAGCAAGAGAGAGAGGAGGGGCAAGCAGCCCCCTTTACAGTGAGTCAGGCACATCTGGCTGTTGCCGGGTAACTGTGGGGCGGGGCCTAGACTAAATGCCAACCCTCTCAGTCCTCTTGTCCTCTTCCTTCTGTCTCCTCTTCCTCTCCCGTGCCCCCCTCCGCCGCCATGGACTGGCTCAGCCTGCCGGTCATGTTCAGTCTGGACCCTTCCAGATGCCTCTGGCTGTGCTCCCCCCCTTTGTCTCCCATAAACCCCTTTTCCTCAACTACACCGAGGAGTGAGCACATGTCCTCATTTTTATTCCCTAAGAGCCGTCATTTACACTGACTCTTTTCTCTGAAGTCTGGCTGGAGGGAGAGACTTAATCCAAGTTGTCTTAGCAGTGCGTGTCCCAGCTTTGTGCAGTAGCCAAAGGGAAAAGAAATAGACAGGAAAGGAAGAGTTACAGCTTTCTGAGTCACTCCGGAAGGCATGGTAAAGGCTCACTCCGTAGGTGACTACGGGAGGAGGAATTTCTGGGGGTTATAAATATATTATCTCATTAAGGGGGTAATTATTCCTCCCCTCTCCTCAGCATGTCTTCTTTAGGTGAATCAGCTTTCAAGAGCAATGGGGGGGGGGGCGCTGCTCCTGGCCAGGTGATTGACAGGTGAATGTAGATGAAGTCTTAAGTCTTAAGGGAGGAGGCCATAGTGTGTAACGGTCTAATCTTTGGAGCCGATTGGGTTGTGGTGTCTATAGCCAGGGCCGAAGGTATTTGGTATTTCGTTCTTTTGACAAGGAGCTCTAAAGAGTAGCAAAAATGATGTTTCTCTGGTGTAACCAGGGAGATGGGGGCGTGTGTGTGTGTGTGTGTGTGTGTGTGTGTGAGAGAGAGAGAGAGAGAGAGAGAGAGAGAGAGAGAGACGCTTCCAAAGTTGTGAAGGAGGGCCTCGTCCTCAATGGCCTCTAAGGCTACTGTCCTTATCTAACTAACTAGCAGTCCTCCCTTAAGATACTACTACTGGGCTGGAGAGACGATGGCTCAGCGGTTAAGAGCATTGGCTGCTCTTCCAAGGGTCCTGAGTTCAACTCCTAGCAACCACATGGTGGCTCGCAACCAGCTGATGCCCTCTTCTGGCATGCAGGCATACATGCAGACACAATGCCGCATAATAAGTAAATAAATAAATAAATAAATAAATAAATAAATAAATCTTTAAAGAAAGGCTTTTAGGAAGGAGAGAGAGAGAGAGAGAGAGAGAGAGAGAGAGAGAGAGAGAGAACTGGGTGGGGCAGGTAATGGTGGCAGATCTTGCTAGGTCCCTAGAAGGAACCTAGCCAAAAGCACTCATTTAGGAAGAGACAGACCAAAGTAGAGCTCTCTTCCCGCATTCCTGGTCTGTAGCCAGGATAAAAATCAAGGACATTTTTGCTTCTGGCCAATAACAAGAATGGAACCACTGCCTTTTTTTTGGGGGGGGGGTGTCCCTGCCTTAAATGGCCTCATCAGTTTCTAGCTCCTATTCTTGTCACTAAGGGTACACTGTCCATGAAACACGGCCACAGCGGGGAGATGGGCGTTTCCAGCTGATTGTGGTTTTACAGAAGACCCCAGCTCAGGCCCGGTTTGGCGGTGCAAAACTATTAGGTTCTTTTCGGTAAATCTCTGTTGCCCGCCATAATTATAAGTCCCTTCTTTGCACTGGGCCACCAGGTTGGGGTGGCAGGAAGTCTTCAGGCCAGCTCTGAGCAGTCAAATAACGTGTTCTGTCATTTCGGTGACATTGCCTGCTCTGGCCTTTTAAGAACTCCAGCTGTGGCGGCTCCCAGGGAAGTTTGCCTAAGGCAAATGCAGCGGGGATTCCCGGAGCGGGGTCGTTCTAACCTTCTAGTTTGACTGGAGGGAGGCAGGCTGCAGGAATCAGTCCCGGATGATTGGAACTCAGGTGTCAGGGCTAGAGCGTCACTGCTGTGGGTGCAGCCATGGGGGGGGGGGCGCCAGAATTACCCAATCACGTGATCTATGAGCCAGCGTGTGCTTGGATTTTTTAATCAAGCCACCTCTCTCTAATCTCTAGAGTCTGACGTCTAAGAGTTCATGACCAAGGCCCTCTGACAAGCACCGAACCTGAGGTGCACACTAATGGGCAGGCCTGGTGACCCCAGACTCTGGTCTCCTGAAGGGCCAGGTGCTCACTCCTAAATCCATGTTCCCGGTGAGGAGGTCTGTCACTCTCTTCCAAAGTTAACAAACAGCCCTGCCCTCGGGCATTTAAATCATAGATCACGTAATGACTGCACCCTTCCGGCCCCAGCCGATGTGTATAAAGCAGACTAATAGCCTATGACCTGTTAGCCTCCGCTGCGAGGGGGAGAGGCCAGCCACCTGGTTGGAGTGGGGACGGTGCTTGGGTTCAGACGGCTCTTTATAGATGGGTCAAGTATTGGACAGAATGCTAGCGGCTGGCAGAGCCCGGTCGGCCGGTGGTGGACTCCCTTTGTGGCTTGCGGAGCCGCTGTGCCAGATCCATCAGGAAGAAGGCTGGGAGGAGGGGCAGGGGAGGGGCGGGGGAGGGGAAAGCTCGAGGGGCTTCGACTGTGGGAAGGGTGTGGAAAGAACAACAAGGCTGGGAGACAAATGATGGGGGGGAGGATGAGCTGCAGCTGGCCCGGAGGCCGGGCTGGCTTGTGTGTGGGGGCAAGGCCACCGTGGGAGAGGAAGGCTTCCATAATGTTTCAGGGCAGCCCGGAGCTTCAGGGTTGAGAGTTCGCCAGGAGGGGCCTCCGCTGTATGGACTCCCGGTTCGGGAAGGGAAGGCAGGGGTGGAGGTTGGGGGTGACAGCAGGCTGGGGAAAGACTGCTTGCCTTGGGTTGGCTGGTTCAGACTGCTACGGCCACTCACCCCTCTTTCAGGCCTCCGGAAGTTCACCCAGCCCAGGGCCCAGGTTTTGCATGGGATTTTCTTCCCTGGTCCCTTCCAGCTGCCCCTATCTACCTCCGCTGTCTTTGCAGCTGATTCGAAGAGTACTGACGTAAGCACGGTCAGGGCCTCTTCTCCATCTCAGCCTCTGCCTCCTTGGGGTGCTGGGACACTACGCTGCAGCTGCTGGGACGGCTCAGCTCTAGATATTTGCTATGCTAGATGGACGGACGGAGCCAACCAAGCTGCCCTGAACCCTGGATCCCCTCAGGGACCAAATAAGGGTAACATCGGTGTTAGTGGTGCAGGCCTCTCCCTCCTCACTGCTGGCTACCTTCTTCTCTTCCTGCCCCAGGAGATGGAAGCCATTCATCAGACCTAGATTATTGGTTGTGTGTAGTCTTGAAATTTCCATTTCCCTCAACAGTTTCCCACATCCTGTAGGCGGGCCTGCTTACAACCAGAAGCAGTGAAGAGAACCCCGAGAGAGGAAGGGCAACCCGGAGCAGAGAGGCAGCCCTACCTCTCAGAAGAATGCCCCCTCTGATATGGGGGGGAGGAAGTGACAGGCGACCCTCCAGACAGCTCCCTCCCCCTCAGAAAGTGTTAATCCATCTCACAGGGAGAGTTGGGCCTCCCCACAGGCCATTTCCCTGGGCCTCCCCGGCTGGGGATCAGGCCTATTGTTAATAAGTAATGACAGCCTGGCTCCCCCGCGGATTCCCCTGGGCTTTTGTGTCAGAACCATCTTCCTTCACTGCCGCTTGAGCTGACAGGCCCCAGCTCAGGCCGGCTGCTGTGAACGCAGGCCAGCCTCCACCAGGAGGGCCCACGTCATCGCCTCTGGTCCCATGGGCAGTCATCAGTCCCACCTCCCAGCTCAGGTGAAGATGACATCAGCCCAGAGGGAACCTGGTAGCCTCCTACCAGCAAGTAAGGGGCCTTTCCCTGGCGAGCCGGTTGAACCATCAAGGCCTAAGACTGTGGTGAGGCTCTGGCTGTTCTGCCTGGCTCACTGCTCTGCTTTGGGAGGGAGTCAGCTCGGAAGGATTGTTGCTGATGGTGAAGCTTTTAAGATACCCCAGAAATCAGGAAAATCAGGTAGTGAGTTCTTTTCCTAGTCTGACTTATGTAACAACAGCACATTTAGTCTGGTATATTTACTGAGAAAGGCTCACAAATGAAAGCATTCTGGAAAAGTCCGGCTGAAAAAAAGAAAATAATGTTCATCTACTCTGCCCTTGTTGGGTCCTGTTTTAAAATACAGCAGTGTCCTCCCTGGCCTTGGCATGTTTAGGTGGTACTGGGGATGGGCAGGGACAAGGAGCCTAGAAATCCTGTAAAAGCCATGGTTAGGGGCACGGCTCTGTTCCAGATTTGCTAGCATTTGCAAGGTGAGTTATTTACAATGTCCATGAAGCAAGAACCAACCAGGCAAGAGGCCCAGTGAGTAAGATCTGGGGTCCAAAGCATCATGAACCTAGAAAATACAAGCCATGGCTAGCCCAAGCCCCCCTTTAGCTTTCCCCCTCAGTCTGTGAGGTTGGTGCTGACAGTGTGTCCTTTGCAGCATTTAGTATATACACTGGAAGCATCCCAAGCGTCCATCTTCTCAGTCAGAGAATAGTTAGGGGGCTAAGAATGGACCTCAGCAGTAGACTATTTGCCTAGCATCTCAAGAACCTAGATTCTGTCCCCAGAACTGTAGAAGAAGAAGAAGAAGAAGAAGAAGAAGAAGAAGAAGAAGAAGAAGAAGAAGAAAGAGTTTAGTAATCAAGGGACCAGTGTGTTGTGTTGGGGAATATTATACGGCAAATAAAAAGACATGCCCACGGGCACTGAAATTTACCATTCACAAAGATGTGTTAGGGTTTAAAAAGCGGCAGAACCACTGACCCTGTGCAGTCTCATTTATGTAAAACGAGATGAGTGCTCACAGCGATTTGGGTGGTATATGGACATACAGGGGAAGTGTTTTCAGAAGCACACCCAAGTACTGGCAGTTCAGACCTCCAAGGAGGGTCCCAAGGAGAGGTCCTCCTGGAAGCAGGGGAAGGGGTGGACTTGGGCCTGCCAAGAGTTTATTGGAAGTAGCAGCCCTGCCAGGAGAAGGAAATAGAAGACATCAGGCATCCATGCAGCTCTGCAAAGTCCCTGCTGACCCCAGGTGGAATTTGGAGCAGGAGAGCACCATCTAGAAGAAAGACACAAATGACCTGCGCCAAGTAGCATTGTCTCTTTCAACCATTGCCTAGGAGCTCACCACCCTTGGAGTGGCCCCAAAAGATGCTCTCCCTTAAGGAAGCCTTGAGAGCTCAGCCCCGTGTCTGCCACTGGACACTTGGGTCTTGAGTAGTTAAAAAGAAGGGAGATGACAGGGGAGATTAGAGGGTGGGGTGTGGGGGAGGGCTGTCAACGCAGAGTTGGTGCGGGGCACGCAGATACCAAGTTCTCGGCACAAAGGAGATTTATTACGAGGGGGCAAGCAGGGGGCTGGGGGGCAGAGGCACACAGCAAGCAGTAAGTGGTTTTCACAGGAGTGGGTGTTTAGGGAGCAGCGGGGAAGTCCTGATTGGATAGGTTAGCCAGTGCAGCCCAAGAGTGAAGTTTGATTGCTGGACCTTGGTGTTTTGTCTCAGGAATGAGTCAGTGGCCAAATTAGGGAACGGACCTTGGGGGCTAGCTTTATTAATGTAATCTAAGGGCTTAGCAAGGGGGAGGGAAGGGGAAAGGGCGAGCCTTGTCTGCAATGCTTGGGCCTTCCTCAGCGTTCTAATTCCTGCACACAGGTATATACTGCCTTTGTGGCCCCGTCAGCTTCTTATCCAGGGTCCTCCTGTGCAGCAACTTGAGACGTGACTTTCCCTGCCCCCCCCTTCTCATGACCACCCTCACAGGTTCTGCTCCCCTTGGAGAAGGAGTTTAGGTCCTTCCCAGACTCAATGTACCGCGTGTGACAATAACGCTGGGGACAGAAGCAGAAGCTTTAGGTCTTCCTAGAGGAGATGAGAAGTCACATTGGGGTAGCATCCCGCTCTTCAGGAAGGAGGGGGTTGGAGCCAGGGGCATGAGTCCCAGAGGAGGAGAGCACACCTCTGGTCAAGGCAAGCTTCTTAGGTGCGTGGCCACCTTACCTGAGCCTTGAAGGATAGGGGAAGATAGAATGTTCTGGTAAAAGAGAACCATATGTATAAAAACGGGGAAATGGAATGAATATTCAGTGTCTATGCGGGTTCCTACCTAATTCACACATCTAGAGGTCGGGCTATTTTCCAAAGAAGTCCTAATCAATATTTCCAGGAAAGTCTCTCAGCCAAGTGCTGTCACTTTGTCTGGTCATGTGGCCTCCCATGGATGCTGCATTTACCTCCCAAACAACCAACCACTCCCCTGCCACTCCAGGATGGTTCCAAAATGGCTGCCTGACTCCAGCTCTCACACTCCCATCCCATCCCAAGCAAATAAAGGAACAAGGCCGTCCAACAGCTGCTGAGGAGGACACAGAACAAGTCCCATTTGCCCCCTACCTCCCGCCCCCCCCTCCTAGGCCCAGCCAATATCTTCTGACTCTAGTTGGTTTCTGTGCCCATCTTGAGACCAATCACTGAAGCTGGGAGGGCTTCTAGGGCCTGGAAAGGAGATGGTTTCAGTTTGCAGTTGCTGCCCCTTGGACTATGTATGAAAACTAAGCTTGAGACCGTACAAGTTACTCCTAAGCCGAGAAGAGGAGCAGTAGAGGAACAAAAGCTTTCAGAAGCCCCAGTAGAGGAAAAAAAAAACAGGACAACGAAGAGCTCCACACTCCCCCTCAACCCCCTCCCCACACACTTTAATTACCCATCGCTGGCATGCGCTGCATAAATTAAGAGCTCGTTAATGCTGTAATGCATAAAACAATTTCATGCATCTTAAATATTGCTCTTGTACTTTAATTCCACATTAAGTGGTCCCCTGAAATTTTTAAATTTACAAAGTCACTGCTGGGCTACATGAAACAGGTGCTAATTAAGTGTTAATCAGTAGCCAGATAACCTTGGGCGAACCCTACCCAAGGTCTCCAAAATGACCTATAGCCAGAGAAGGCAACTTGCCGGCCACAGACTAGAGCACAGCCCAGACACCACAGCCCAGCCAATTAAGGCAGATTTAGCTATTGTACAGTTCTAATTAAATGACACCCACTATGGTGGACACGAGGCTAATAATAACACCAGGCTTTAATCCGGCAGTGCCTCAGCTCTTCAAAAACACTGGGGAAACACGGGCTGATTAACAAGTGTGCCTTGCATTCTTGACAGACGGAGGGGCTCTGGGTGGCTTTACCAAGAATGTGCACAAGGGTAGAAGGACTGGGGACATAAAGAGACACAGTTCCTTCCTGTGAGGGAGTCCCCATTGCTTCTAGACCAGTGCCACCGTGGATCTCTGCTGGTCCACCATGAGCAAGGTGCAGGGACTGAAAGGAACTCTTCAGAATCCTTGAAAGCAACTTGAGACTGGAGACAGACCACCAACAGATCATGTTGGAGTTTCTACCGGGAGTTACCAGCGCCATGAGCTCAGTAAGGGGCATCCACAGTAAGGCAGTACAACAGCAGTCTGCAATGGGGACATTCTTGTCTGTCCTCACAAGTGGCTCCAGAAGAATACAGTAGGGGAAGGGCTTTCGAGAGAGGCAGCTTAGCAGCTTTGACACAAGGGCTGATGTTCCGCGGCTCTGGATATCTAGTGTCCATCCACAGAGGAGATGATCATTAAGTGTTTACTAAATCCCGTTTAAGACGTTCTGGAGGCTGCAGAGACAGCTCAGCAGTTATGAGCAGTCCCTGCTCTTGGTTCACTTCTCAGTAGCCATGCGGGGCAAGTCACTCCCTGGAACTCCAGCTCCAGCGGATCCAACGCCCTCTACTGGCTTCCAAGGGTACCAGCACACAGTGCTCATGCACACATCCACAGACGCAAACAGAAATAACAATGAAATAGCTGGGCGTGGTGGCCCAAACCTTTAAAGCCAGGAGAGTCAGGTAGAATTCTGACGTACAAGTTCCGTGGTAGCCAGAACTACCTGGCGAAACGCTGTACAAGCAAATGAAAGGAGGAGGAGAAGGATGGAAAAGAAAATGGAGAAAAGGAAATGGAAAGAAAGCTTTTTTTTTTTTGTTTTGTTTTGTTTTGTTTTTAGAGACAGGGTTTCTCTGTGTAGCCCTGGCTGTCCTGGAACTCACTCTGTAGACCAGGCTGGCCTCGAACTCAGAAATCCGCCTGCCTCTGCCTCTGCCTCTCAGAGTGCTGGGATTACAGGCGTGCGCCACCACGCCCGGCTGAAAGAAGCCTTTTAAAACAGAATGATGTACACAGAAATTGTGTAAAATCGACCATTTCAGCCATGGTGACATAGAAGATTCTTACACTCTTATGTAGCAACAAGCAACATTCCTCTTTAGAATATTTAATTTTTTTTACATTTTTATTTATAGTCTCTCTCTGTGTGTGTCTCTGTGTGTGAGTGAGTGAGTGTGTGTGTGTGTGTGTGTGTGTGAGTGTGTGTGTGTGTGTGTGTGTGTGTGTGTGTGTGTGTGAACACTCCAGTAGCTCATGGAGGGCAGAGGATGAGTGGCAGAACTGAATTGTCTCCTCCACCATGTGAATCCTAGGGACCAAACGCCTGTTGTCTGGCTTGCCGGCAAGCGCCTTTCCCCACTGCACCATCTCACCGGCCCTCGAGAGCACTTTTTCCTCTCACAAACGGAAACTGCTCCCATTCAGCATGCCCTTTACTCTATCCCATTATTACCCCGTTTTCTCTATCCTTCAATTTGCCTGACTATTCTAAGTACATCCCAGGAGAGGAATCGAGCTGCCCTGACCCTTTGTGACTGGTTCATTTCACTTAGTGTCCAATCTCCCAACACACTTCGTGGGGTACAGAGACGGCTCAGCAGTTAAGAGCACTGACTGCTCTTGCAGAGGACCTGGGTTCAGTGCCCAGACCCACACAGGGCAGCTCTTTTAACTTCAGCTCCAAGGGACCCAACACCCTCTTCTGGCCTCTGAGGGCACCTGCACGGATGTGGTACACAAAGACAAGCAGAGAAAAAGACACAAGACATATAATGAAGTCTTTTGAAAAACAAACAAAATGTACTTTGTTGTATCAGAACTGCCTCCCATTTTGAGTGGATGGATTCTGTTGAAAGAGCAGCAGCAGCAGCCCCAACAACAAGAACAACAAACCCAAGATCATTGCTTAGTTCTTTGAGAAGAGACTGGCCCTCCAGTTCTTCCTGTTTGTGCTGGAGGCGGAGGAGAAGAGGGTGTGGCTATTCCTGGAAGTGATGGCAGACGACCGAAAGGAGTCTTGAATTGCTCGGAAACCTTCCCTTTCTTGCCCCTGCTTGCTCAGGAGCCTTGCTAAATTTGTTCCACGGTTTGGTTTTTCCAACATGTGACTTTTAAATGTGAGGCTGACGAGAAGGCAAGTGGTGGTAGAAATGGCCTCGGAATCTAAGCCGCCCTCCACCGTTGCTCGCTGACTCGCTCCATGGGTGACCATGAGCCTAACCTCTCTGAGCATGGTCTACGAAAATGGAATGAGTTAAATCGTAATAGCATGCGCCTGCAGTTACAGTTATTTTGGAGGCTGATGCAGGAGGATTGCTTGAGCTCAGGAATCCAAGGCTGGGCTGAGGAGGATCCTGGGGGGAGTGGGAAGATGCTGGAGTGCCACAGACCCAGAATCTCAACTAGTAAAGAGGCTGAGGCAGGAGGATTGAAAGGTCAAGGCCTGCCTGGGCAGCTTAGTAAGATCCTGTCTCAAAAAGTAAAATGGTAGCGCGAGAAAAGGTGAAATTAAATTAAAGGCCGGTGCTACAGTGTGCCTCACGAGGCTGTTGAAGACTCTGATGGGGTGGTGCACATTAACAAGCTAGTAAATGCTTGAGCCTGGTCTTACATGGAAGAAGAAAGAACATTTCATTATTCACACTTCCTGCTAAAAATAGCTAGAGAACTGCCCCTCCCATCTTTGGGTACATTTTTGGGTCTTCCCTCCTTTATCCTTCCACCCTCCAAACCTAAGGGAAAGTTTGTGTTTCAGCCACAGCATGCCTCCAGGCTGTCAAAGGAACAAACGTTCCAAGTGGTGCTTGAAGTGGGGCCTGTGCTCTGGGGCTGGGCAGCCTAGGTAATAGGCAAAGGAGCGAGTGACTTTCCCCAGAGGAGCCCACGAGGTACAGTGCCACCTCCGTCCACTCTCCTCCTCTCCCTGAGCCCCAGGAAGCTGCCCCTGGCACTCATCGCCTTGTCTGTGTCCCTTTCTAAGGTTAGGTATGTGGCTTGTTTGTTTCTTTAGATTTTATGTGTATGAGTACACTGTAGCTATCTTCAGCCACACCAGAAGAGGGCATCGGATCCCATTACAGATGGTTGTGAGCCACCATGTGGTTGCTGGGAATTGAACTCAGGACCTCTGGAAGAGCAGTCAGTGCTCTTGCCCGCTGAGCCATCTCTCCAGCCCTGTTGTTTGGTTTTAAATGTCAACTCGCCACGACCTACAATTGCCTGGCAAGAGAGTCTCACTTGAGGAATCCCCTTCAATCAGGTTGGCCTGTGACCATGTCTGCAGGTAACTGTCTTGACTGTTGGTAGATGTGGGAAGCCCTAGCCACTGTGGGTGGCAGCATTCCCTGGGCAGGTAGTCATGGGCTGTGTAAACGAGAAAGGCTATTTGAGCGTAAGCAACCTAGCAAATAGACAGCATAAGCACATCCAATTTCTGTCTGCCCTTGACTATGGATGCTATGCGATTATGTGCTCGAGTTTCTGCACTGACATTCCTGAAAAGATGCACTGTAAGCCAAATAAACTCTTTCCTCCTTAATGTAAATATAATTATATATAATTACTACATATAATTATTTGTTTTTATGTGCATGTGTATGCCCCTGCTATACATACATGTATTACAGTTGTGCAGGTACCTGAGGAAGCCAGAGGAGGGCATGAGATCCCCTGGAACTGGACTCATATACAGTGATGAACCACTTGATATGGGTGCTGGGAACTATACCCAGGTCCTCTGCAAGTTAAGTGCTCTTAACCGCTGAACCTTCACCAGAGGTTGAGCAGACACTCTGTGCTCTTCGGCTTCCGAGACTCTATACATGAGTGACATAAACCGCTATTCTTTGTAAAGTATCTAGCCTATGGTATTTTGTGATGACAACGGAAAACAGACTAAGACTGGGAGCCTACATAAGGCTAGCGCCACGTGGTGTGTGAGGGTCACTCCGAGCAGGACAAGTGTCCAGGCACTGCCTCACCATTCCTGTCTGTTCCATTCCTCTGTCTTCTCCTTTGAATCCTTACTTGAGTTGGGCTACAACCAATAAAATGAGATCTGAGGCCGGGGAAACATCATCTGATAGGTCCCGAGGAACTCTTCAGGCAGTATCCCAGGACAGGCCTGGATTAGGGAGGGGGCTTAGAAGATCCAATTGGGAATGCTGCCTCTGTGGGTACACACCACTTTACCTTTCCTGGCCTCCATGTGAGTCCTTTGTTGGTCACCGTGAAAACAGAACTTGACCTCCACTGCCTGCCTGGTTTTGTCCCAGTTAAGCCACTGGATTTCTGTCAAGTCAGAGTATGACAAACTAGGTTAAAGAAGAGGCCATGGAGAACTGAAGCCCACATGAAATGCATCTAGATTTGGGGTCTTTGGGACAAGTGGAGGGAAAGACTGTAAGAACCAGAGGCGGTGGTGAACTTCAAGGAAACAGTTTCTTCCAGACACAACAGGGAGCAGTGCATATCTATGAATGCACACAGATGGTTACAGCATGCACAAGACCACCACACGCTCAAGCCAGACAAAAATCCAAGCACGGGGCTGGATGATGGGGGGGAAACGACGTGAAATCCCACTGCTGACTGCTCAGCTACCAGCATTTGGTAGCTGCTGGGAGAGGGAGAGTCTTTTCTTTAAGCATGTGACCCCTGGTAGATCAACCACATTCCAGGGCAGAGCCCAATCCCAGTGCCGGACAACACAAACTGGCCTAGTGTTGCTATATTTTTCCAACCCAATTACCCCTTAAAAGAACGCTCAACTCAATACAATACAAGCTATATGCCTAGATTGGGCGGATCTGCCACTACACTACTCTATTCCCATCTATGTTATCCCAGATAACTTGCGACTTCTCCAGGCAAGGAGCTTCTCCCCACCCGCTCTGTCAATCCTCCATAGCTCCTCCCCCTTTCCCATCGCTCCTTTTCTCCTCCCCCAAACTCAGCTCCTCCCCCTTCCTCCTGCCCAATCATTGGCTCAAGCCTTTATTTGAAAAGTTAAGGTGGGGAGAAGGTTCACAAGGCAACTCTTCGTCTGCTGCCCCTCCCAGGAGTAGAACTTGTATCAAAATACAAGCCCAGGGCTATCCACAACAGGCTAGAGGTTGTGAGGGGACTCAAAGTCCAGCAAGTGGGAAGAGGAAGGTGGAGAGGGCGGATTTGAAAGAGTTGGAATATGGGAGAGAGTGTGGAGATGGTTAACATTTATTTTCTGTGCGCTGGATAGATGGCACGTCAATTAAGAGCACTTGCTGTTCTTCCAGAGGACCCAAGTTCAATTCCTAACACCTACATCAGATGGCTCACAACTGTCTGTACTTCCAATTCCAGTGAAATCCCACGCTTCTGACTTCCTTCTATACACATTAACACTCATTTCCCACCAGCCCCACCCCCCATGTACTCAGAGTTTTAAAAAGTTATTGTATGAAATTCTCAAACGAGTAATGAAACATTATTTGTACAAAGTACCTGACAGAGGAAGTTAAAGAAGGTGGGGTTTCTCTTTGCTCACAATGTGGGGCGCTGTCTCGTGGCAGGAAGGCATGGCTCCAGGGACAGGAGGCAGCTGGCCCCAGTGAATCCACAGCTGGGCAGCAGAGAGGGGTGCCCGCTTCTCCTCAGCGTGCTTTCCCACTTCCCCCTTTTTATTCACTCAGAACCCAAGTCCGTGGGATGGTGCTCCAAATTTAAAGTGGGTTTTCTCTCCTCCGTTAAACCTCTCTGGAAAGCCTCATACAGATGTTGTAGGTTTATCTTCAAGGTGACTTGAAATTTAGTCAAGTTGACCAGAAATACAGCTGCCCAAGCTCTTTTCTTCAAACAACACACACACAAAAAAACAAAAACAAAAACAAAAAAAAACAAAAAAAAACAAACCAAACCACCTCTTGGATTCCTCCTTTCAAAAGGTTTCTTCCTAGCTTCTACCTGAAGGCCCAAGAGCCTCTCCCTGACAGCAGATGATTGGAGAAGGGGTGGGCACCTGACTCTACTGGACCAATCAGATTCTCTATGAGGAATTTGAAGTCAGGATCTCTTTGGTCTTTCTTTGGTTCTGTGGACAACAGGCCATGTTGGATTCTGTCTTTGAGGCGCCCAGTACCAGTGGAGTGTCATGGCTTTAGCTTGAAGTTGGATATCTAGATATCAACTCATGAGACTATGGCCCTGCCCTATACCATCAAAGGGACCTCAGTTTTTACCACGCACATTATAACAATCCAAAATGGAGGAAGTATGGTTCTGGGACAATCGGTTCTGGTAGTTTGTTAGCTAGCTGAACGAAGAGAAGGCCTTGTGCCATGTGCAGTTCTGGACACTGGAGAGGCAGATGTGACCTGGACATTTCCCACTGTCTACACAGAGTGGCAGAAAAGACAGACAGGAAAGAAGTGAGCTGGGAGGACAGTGGGGACCTGGTCCCTCAGCATAGCACCAAGGCCCTCTTGGCTCTCCAGAGGTTGCAGTTGCTGCTAGAGGGAACCGGTTGTTTTGGGTCTGAGATAGCCTTTTCCGGGCTATGCTTTTCTGAGATAAGCTTTCCCCATAGATTCTGCTTTCTCCCTTAAGATAACGCAAATGTGCTCCTTTACAGTGTTCTGGGACCACGAATGCACAAAAATACCACCCCAAGTGGTGTAGTTAGCTCACAGCCCCAGAAGGACAGGTTAGCCAGGTTTTGTAGACACCCTGTCATAAACTTTCAGTCTCCACCTGGCTTCTTTTTGTCCTTTTGGGTTAACTTGTTCTCGGGCCACTAATAAGCCTGTGTCACAGATTTGATGGCCTTCCCAAGCCCCTTCTCCTTTGTGATGATTTGTATATGCTTGGTGCAGGGAGTGGCACTTGTTGGAGTAGGTGTGTCACTGTTGGGAGGTCTTTAAGACCCTCATCCTAGCTGTCTGGAAGCCAGTATTCTGCTAGCAGCCTTCAGATGAAGATGGAGAACTCTCGGCTCCTCCTGCACCATGCCTGCCTGGATGCTGCCATGCTCCCACCTTGATGATAACGGGCTGAACCTCTGAACCTCTAAGCCAGAACCACTTAAATGTTGTCCTTATAAGAGTTGCCTTGGTCAGTGATGCCTGTTCACAGCAGGAGAATCCTCTCTTAGCTTCTGGTTGTCCCAGGTGGTTGAATAGTCCTTCCTCCCTCAGAGGCAGCCGCGTAGTTCTGGGGACTCCGCTCCTCTTCTGCTTTTCTCTTTGCTTTCTGACTTCTTGTAACCTTTCCAAGCTTTGTGACTTTTACTCTGGAAACCTTTCAGCATCTTTGCTCTTCCAGCGAGCTCCTACACACGCCCTTCCATCTCTGGTCCCCAAATTCAACATCCAACGTAGCTTTGGCTTGGGCAGGTCCCTTATTCCCAGCTAGCTACTCAAAGCTCAACTTGGGTGCCCCAGAGTCCTCTCCATATTTCCCTTCCCAAGTCTGACCCCGCTTTACGTTCCCTTGTTGCATTGATGAGGCAGGATGTCTCTGTGGCCTTCTCCCATGATGCTGGAGCTGGGGAGTGTGGGCTGTGCTCCCCATCCAACTCTCTGCCAGGATATACCCATGTGGGCCTCGTTCAAATCCAAGTTTCACCTTCCTCACTTTCTCCTTGCCACTCGCATCAGCACCTGAGAGTGCTGGCACTGAGTAGTCTCAGTAGTCTTGTGACACACATGACCCAGCCCATGGACTTGGGAGGAAGGCCCTTGATGTCTGTGGACCATCCAAGGGAAGGCTGAACTTCTCGCCTCCTCCCAGAGGTTGTTCACGTGACCTTTGCTCCCCCCACCCAGAGAGATTCTGTTCCTTTATGGCTATCAGAACCCTTTCGTTGAGCAACCAAAGAGATCTAGGGAATGAGTGCCTGTCGGGATGTACCTTGCAGAAACCAGGCCGTGATGGAGCAAGAAGGTCCCACGTGGATTGCATCATTCAGGAGCCCAGCAACAGGGAGGTGTCACTGCCTTGAGCTTGAGGTTGGACATCTTGGAGAGCAACCCATGAGGCCACGCCCCTCCCTGCACTATCAAAATGAGCGCCATTTTCACCATGCGCAGTACAAGGATCCATTCCGGAGGAAGTGTTCTCTTTAGGAGGTGTGGCAGTTAGGGAAGCGCAGCCATTGCAATAAGGCCCACAACAGGCTATTTATCATTGACATGAACCCCAAACTGGTTGTCCCTGACGGACAGGGCTTTCTCCTCTAGGGAGCAAGGAGTGCAGGGATGTGTGTTCCTTCCAACTTGTAGCTCTGATAGACTCATCCCTATCAAGATGTCCGTTTTTCTCCTCCCCCACAAATGGCCAAAAAAAAAAAAAAAAAAAAAAAAAAAAAAAAAAAAACCAACCAACCCAAAATCATATGGCTACACCCAATTGCAAATAGGGCTGGGAAATGGAGTCCCTCAAAGTGGCTTTGGGAAGTGACTAGTCAGTTTCTTTCTCAAGGCCAGGCTGCTGTGCAGCAATTTCCTCCCAGCCGAAACAGTCCATCTGAGAGAAAGGCTCCTTAAAACTGTCTCAGATAAAAGCAACACCGGAGTCAGCGAGACCCTCCCTCCTCAAGGCTGTATAAAGCAGAAAGGGGAAAGGGAATCTCCAACTTTTTAAGCTGTCTGCAAGTTGCGGGGATAGCTTCAGGCTTCCAGCTTTTGTGACTTCTCACCCATCCTAGAATGGGCTTTCAGAGACACTGCTGTCTTTAAGTAGTTCATACTCCTGTAAGTAACCCCTTACCCACATTCCTATAAGTTACCCCAGTAAACTCGTTGGGTAACCAAGTTGGACTTTGATGGCATCATTACTGTGGTCTGTTGGCAGACCCCTAGCTAGACTGAGTGATGTTTGCTCATGTCTCCCCAGGAGCAGTGTTACACAACACTGGTACATTGAGCATAGTGACTCATTAATCTCCAAACTTATGATCTGTTTTGACGCAGAGAGATTCTGTACTGGCTGGTTTTGTGTGTCAACTTGACACAGGCTGGAGTTATCACAGAGAAAGGAGCTTCAGTTGGGGAAATGCCTCCATGAGATACAGCTGTGAGGCATTTTCTCAATTCGTGATCAAGGGGGAAGGGCCCCTTGTGGGTGGTGCCATCTCTGGGCTGGTATTCTTGGGTTCCATAAGAGAAGAGGCTGAGCAAGCCAGGGGAAGCAAGCCAGTAAGGAACATCCCTCCATGGCCTGTGCATCAGCTCCTGCTTCCTGACCTGCTTGAGTTCCAGTCCTGACTTCCTTTGGTAATGAACAACTGTGTGGAAGTGTAAACTGAATAAACCCTTTCCTCCCCAACTTGCTACTTGGTCATGATGATGGTGCAGGAATAGAAACCCAGACTAAGACAAATTGGTACCAGCATAGTGGGGTATTCCTGTGACAACCTGACCAGGTTTTTGGGGAGGACTGTGGAAGGACTTTGGAACTTTGGGCTAGATGGTCCATTCAGTGTTGAGACCTCTGTGAGATGTTGGAGGAGCTTGGAAGATTATGTTGAGAACAGTGCAGAAGATGGAGGCCTGGCTTGTGGAATTTCAGAGGGAAGATTAAAGACTCTTATCAGGGCCATGAAGATTCTGTGGTTTTCTTTAGCTGGGGCTGAAGAATCAGCTGTGATTAACAAGATACGAGAACCACTAAAGCAAACCTTTGTGTTACTGGGACTATTGATGCTGGTTAGCTGGAGCTAAGAAATTAGTGGTGATTAAGAAGAAACCAGCATCACCGAAGTGAAATCTTCTGGGAAGTGTTTTTTGAGAGAACAGAGAGTGTGTTCCAGATAGCCAAGGTTGTACCTCTTGCTGTAGCAGGACTTGGTACGGTGTAAGAGTCACCGAGATGGTACTGGTTTTGAAGGCATGAAGGGGTCATGAAAAGCAGCTGAGGCTCGGCACTGTGAGAGGCTGCAGAAGGCCATTGGTGATGGTGCAGCCTCAGTTGCAGTTGATGGCCCAGGACTGAAGGGGTCATGCAAAAGAGTTGAGGCTTGGCACCATGAAGAAAGCCTATGAGAGGCTATTGGTGAAACCTAGTTACAGCAGAAGATAGTGTTTTGGAGATGCCAGTACCATGCAATGACCACCAAGGACAGCAGCAGCAGTGGAGTACAGGCAGCTGGAGCCTAGAAGACAAGGTGTGTGCTGTAGAAGTGACCCAAGCCCTTGGAGGAGCCCAGAAGATCATGAGTTGGATCCCAGACATGGAACCATTGGAGTTTGAGTTTTGCTTTTGATTGTGACTGTGCCCTGATATTTTTCCCCCTTGAAGGAGGAAAGTATTTTAGTGGAGGCCACAGTTAAGAGACTTTGAATATTTAAAAGACTTTGAATTTTAAGATACTGGACATTTTAAAGGGATTGAACTTTTAATATGTAAAGACTGGGACTTTTAATGTTATTTAGCTCTTGGGGATGAATAAGAAAGTAAGGGTTGAGGCTTAATAGTGATATGTTGGTGTGTCAAGTTGACAAGGGGTCAATTGTACTGGCTGGTTTTGTGTGTCAACTTGACACAGGCTGGAGTTATCACAGAGAAAGGAGCTTCAATTGGGGAAGTACCTCCATGAGATCCAGCTGTGGGGCATTTTCTCAGTTAGTGATCAAGTGGGGAGGGCCCCTGTGGGTGGTGCCATCTCTGGGCTGGTATTCTTGGGTTCTATAAGAGAGCAGGCTGAGCAAGCCAGGGGAAGCAAGCCAGTAAGTAACATCCCTCCATGGCCTCTGCATCAGCTCCTGCTTCTGACCTGCTTGAGTTCCAGTCCTGACTTCCTTTGGTAATGAACAGCTGTGTGGAAGTGTAAGCTCAATAAACCCTTTCCTCCCCAACTTGTTTCTAGGTCATGATGTTTGTGTAGAAATAGAAACCCCGACTAAGACAGATTCTAAGGCACTGGAGTGCAGAACAAGACCATCTTTTTTTTTTTAATTATTATATGTAAGTACACTGTAGCTGTCTTCAGACACCCCAGAAGAAGGCATCAGATGTCATCAAGAATGGTTGTGAGCCACCATGTGGTTGCTGAGATTTGAACTCAGGACTTTGGAAGAACAGTCAGTGCTCTTAACCACTGAGCCATTTCACCAGCCCAGAACAAGACTATCTTTTTTTGGGGGGGGGGTTGAGACAGAGTTTCTCTGTGTAGCCCTGGCTGTCCTGGAACTCACTCTGTAGACCAGGCTGGCCTCGAACTCAGAAATCCACCTGCCTCTGCCTCCCAAGTGCTGGGATTACAGGCGTGCTCCACCACGCCCAGCTAGAACAAGACTATGTTAATGTAAACTTTTGGTACATGCAAATAGCCTGGGCCTTCAACAGAAGAGGCAGGAAACAGGTTTAGAAGGGATGGACCTCCAGGAGCTAATGTGATTGAACCTCCATGGAGGTAGCTCTGAGTTTGGGCTTATGAGGCTCTCCGGGTTTGGCCCCGCCACCCAATTTTGCACTTAACCTTTGCTCTACATAACCCTTGAATAGAAGGCCTCTAAGAGGCTACCTGGGCCTTTGTTGTCATGAGGCAGCCACTTCTTAGCTTTGGGATGAGGTCAGGCACTCCAGTCTCTGTGATGCTGTGTCCTCTTATCACTGAACAGTTATTAGAGAACAGAGACAACTGGACTAAGACATGATCCGACACACTCAACCCTCACAATGCAAAAAAAAAAAAAAAATCACCTGCAGAAAGGCAGAATGGAATAGATCCCCAAATTACCAGCCATTAACAATGTGCTGGCATCCAGAAGAGATAAAGAGTACAACAGCTAAACATGTGCAAGTCATTGAGCCGGTTAGTGGGTAAGTAAACAGTTTTCAGAAGATGAAGTGCAGATGACCAATAGATTAATGTGAAAAGAAATTCAACTAAAACCACTCTGAGATGCCATCTCATGCCAGGCAAAATGGTTATCATCAAGAAAACAAATGGCAGGCCAGGTGTGACAATTTAACCCAAGCACTGAGGAAGGAGAGGGGCCAGTCTCTACGTGAGCTCAAGGCCAGCTTGGTTTACATGGAGAATCCTAAGCCAGGCAGGGCTACCCAGTAAGATCCTGCTTGAAAGGGGATGGGAGTTACAAATACCAAATGCTGGCAGCCTGCAGGAGGTGCAGACAACTTCAGGGCTCCAATTTTAGTGTGTAGTCACCCACGCCAGAATGGACTTTACAGTGAGGCAGTGTGGAGGCCTCGAAAAAAACCTAGAACTGCCTTATGACCTAGTGTTAATATCTATCGATTGTCAACTTGACAGGTTCTAGAATAACTGAAGGTAAGCCTTTTGTCGGGGCCAAGTACCTCCATGCGTGATGATCCTGATTTGATTAACTGAGGTGGGAAGACCCATCTAAACTGGGTGGCACCTTACCCTGGGCTTAGATCCAGGGTCCTAGACTGAATATATAGGAGAAATCTAGCTGAGTAGCATTCATCATTCTGTGTGTCCTGAATGTGGATACAATGTGACCAGCTGCTTCTTCAGGTTTCCTCCATTCTCATCCATTGCCATGATGGACTGTACCCTATGAGACAAAATAAAATGTTTGTTCCTTAAATTACTTTTGTTGTGTTTTTATATTCCAGAAATAAGACAAGTATCTTACTCATCCATATCACTCTTGAGTATAGATTCAAAGGAGTCAAACTAATTGAGCAAACCACAGAAAGCTTACTCATCCATGTCTATTCTTGTACTAGTCACAACAACCAGGAGATGGGAGCAGCCTAGATTCCCATCAACAGCAAAAAGGGGTAAAGGAAATGGGCAGATACTTGCCTTAGTTGCTTTTCTACTGCTTTGAAGAAACAGCATGACAAAGGCGACTTATGAAAGAGAGCATTTAATTTGGGGGCTCACAGTTCCAGAGGATAGTAAAGTCTATGCCCATCATGACAGGGAGCATGGCAGCAGGCAAGCAGATGTGATGCTGGAGAAATAGCTGAGAGTTTACACGTTGAGACAAGCAGAAGACAGAATTTGGGGGAGGGACCAGAGACAGAGAAAGAGAGAGAGCTAAATGAGAATGGTATGAGTCTTTTGAAACCTCACAGCCCACCCCCAGGGACACGCCTCCTCCAATAAGGCCACGCCTCCTCCAACAAGGCCACACCTCCTTCAACAAGGCCACACCCCCTAATTCTTCCCAAACAATTCCATCAACTGGGGACCAAGTATTCAAATATATGAGCCTGTGGGGGACCATTCTCACTCAAACCACAACACTACTTCTCAGTCATGTTAGAGAATGAAGTCATGACATTTGTTTGCAGGGAAGTAGATAGAATGGGAAATCATTGTATGAAGCAAAATAAGCCAGACACAGAAAGACAAACATCACATGTGTTCTCTCAAACATGGAAGTTAGCTTTAAAAAAAAAAGCTGGGCATGGTGCCTTGTGTCTGTAATTTAAGCACTTGGGAGACTGAGTCAGGAGAATTGCTGTGAATTCAAGGCCAGCATACTCTACACTATTTTAGTAAATACTCAGTCCTAGAAAAGGGAGTTAATAAAGACTACTAAGAGGTAAATATAGTTAAAGTACCTTAAATGAATGTATGAAAATGTCGTAATGAAGTCTCACTATGTACAACTAATAATGATAATAAAATAAATTAAAATTGATTTAGATTGAATAAAATTAAAAACCCAGTGTCAGGCTGGGAGCATGACTCAGGTTGTTATTAGCTGTCTTGAGAGGAGAATCATCGGTTAGTGATAGGGTTCTTTTTATAATATTTAAAGTAGAAGTGACTTAGTCTCATTTCATGTGCCATTTGTATGTAAGGGTGTCCATATGTAGATACACATGCGGGCACCACATTATCTTTTTTAAAATGTGTGGGTGTATTTGTATGAGAGCCCACAAGAGGCCAGAAAAAGGTGTCAGCTCTCCAGGAACTGGAGCTACTGGCAGGACCAAAACTCAGATCCTCTGGAAGAGCAGCAAGAACTCTTAACCACGGAGCCATCACTCTAGCCCCATTGCTCTAACTAGTTAACTTCAAGGTGAAAGCTGTCTTCCTAGAGGCAGGTCATTGGACAGGGCATAGAAGTTAGGCAACACATATTTGTATAAGATCTGGGGGACAGTCAGGCTCCAAGTACCCATGGCCTGGTTGTTACTGAGTGGTACCTTAACTCTTGACTCTGTCCTTTTGCTCCTACATTAGCTTGCAGGAGTTGACAGTCCCAAGCAGATCACAGATGAGGGATGTGTAACACGATGGGTGTGATGATCGAGGCAGGTGGGAAATGGACATTCTAAATGCGTGAGCAGCCCTTTTAGGCTCTTACTGAAAGCATGGAAATTGGATGCATTCAGAAGAATCTGTGTCTGACACTGCTATATTTCCTCATGCTTATCTGTCTTCTCTCCTGCTCTCTTTCCCTCCTTTCCTTCTGTTCTTTCCCTTCTTGTGTGTCTGGTTGGTTGGTTAGGGGTTTTTGGATTTGGGGTTTTCTGAAGCAGAGCCTTGCTAAGTAACCCAAGCTGATCTCCAACTTGGGGCAATCTTTTGCCTCTGTCTCCCCAGTGCTAGGATTACAGCTTCAAGCCACTGCAACAGGCTGAAACTGCTGTTGTTATTGTTGTTGTTGTTGTTGGTGGTGGTGGTGTGTGTGTGTGTGTTTCTGTCATTGGGGACTAAACCCATGTTTTGTTGTCTCCCACTGGACTATATCTCCAGTCTTTAGCTCCTAATTTCTAAAGAACAAATTGATGTGGTAATCTCCATTTATGAACCTTAGATACTATCCATCTATTATTAATTATATTATTTTACCTCCAAAGATACTGATCACTTGAGCTCTTTGGAATGTGACTTTGTCTGGAACCGGGGTCATTTTAATTGGGTTATGATGAGATCACATTCAAAACATAAGGCAGGCACCTAATCCAACAGGATGTCTATCCGTTAAGACTTGTGCATTTCCAGGTATGGTGGTGGTGGTCCTTCATCCCAGAACTTGGGAGGCAGAAGTAAGCAGATCTCTGTGAGTTTGAGGCCAGCCTGGTCTACATAGTAAAAGAAAACAAAAAGCCTTGTGCATTTTGTACATGGGGTTGGAGACACATGGCCCATAGTACTGGTTGTTCTTCCAAAGGCCCCAGCTTCATTTCCTAGCACCTACATGATAGCTCACACCATCTTTGAGTCCAGTTCTGGGGGATCTAATGCCTCCTTCTGGCAGCTCCAGGTATAATGCACACACAGGGTATACATACATGAAAGAAAACGCCCATACGCATACAAGATAAAATAAACATAAGATTTGTGCCATATTATTACAAGTCAGGTGACTATCAGCAGCAAGAGACAGGTCTGGTATAGGTTGTCCTAATGCCTGCAGAAGGAGAGGAAACCTGCTGACAGCTGACCTTGGATCCTAGTCTCCAAATATGAAGGAAGCCATGTTAGCCATGGCTTTCCAAGAAACGCATTTTCCCTTCAAAAATCAAATTGAACACTCTGCCCCTGCTGAACGCTATGTCAGCTACTTTTTTCAGATGGTTTGGGGAGAAGAGACATGTGACTTGGCTAGGAGGGGTGGCAGAGTCTTCTATGGCTTTTTTTTTTTGAACACTGTAAACAGTCTGGTTTCTAACCCTTCCGAGAATGCCGTGCCTGGTGCCTTGTGAGCCCTCTGCTCCTCAGAGGTTCTGCTTGCTAAGTTGGCTTGTTTCTTGCCATTTCCTTGCCTACGCTCACTCGGTGGCTCAGTTTCATCTCTGTTGCTGTGACAAAACACTCTGGCAAAAAAAAAAAAGCAACTTAGGAAAATTGTGTGACTGACAGTTCTAGATGACAACCTATCATTGCAAGGGAGTCAAGGCAGGAACTTAAAACATCACATCTATAGCTAGGAGGGGAGAGAGAGAGAGAGAGAGAGAGAGAGAGAGAGAGAGAGAGAGAGAGAGAGAGAGAATAAATGCACCAATCCTTTCTTTCTTTCATCTAGCTTTCTCCTCTCCCATGTTGTTCAGGAACCCCTGCCTAGGGAATGATGCGACCCACAGTGGGCAAAGTCTTCCTGCATCAATTAACAATCAAGATAGTCATCCCTAGACAGGCCCACAGGCCAACCTGATCTAGGCAAGTTCTCACCAAGCAATTTCTCACCAAGACTCTCTTCCCACGTGATTCTAGGTTGTACAAAACTGACAGATCCTAGCAATTTCCTTTCTTTCTGCGTTTTACTGTTATTGCTGATTTTTGGTTTGGGAGCTTGGTTGCTGTGCTGACAATGGAACCCAGGGCTTGGAGCACGCTAGGCAAGCACCCTACCATCAAGTTTCATCCTCGGCCTCAGCTTCCAGAATTTTCCGGGTGTTCAGCCAGTTACCTTTTGTCTGTTTGCTTTATGGTTGCCAAAATGTTAATGATATCTTTCACTGGCTGCATTTTTCTCTCTCACTTTTTTATTTCTGCCCTAATGTATTTAGAACCGGGGGAAAAAAAATCCCATTACTGCCATTTTAAAGAGAGCTGTGGGGCGTAAGATGGGGGCACATAAGTGCTCAATATCCCATGGCTAATTGGAAATTATCTATCCATTTTTTTTTTCATTCAATAACTGTTGAGATGCTCCCAGCAAGAGGAACTGTGTCTGTCATTCCTTGGGTGGCGTTCCACAGCAAATACAAATCTACAGCAAATCCTAGACAAGAGGACAATGGTGAGCCGGCTATGGAAGGGGGTGCTGAGAAAGATGCTAAACTCCTCCATTCTCCTCCAACGTGCCCTGCTCTGATGATGGCTGCTGTCCTTGCGAATGTCAGGCCAACTCCAAACAATTCCTCGAGTCCTAGCTGTACCTTTGCTGGAAGGGCTGATGTTGGGGGAGGGGGATCATTCAGCTTTCCTTTTAAAATTCTCTCTCCCTGCAGATTAGAAGACACAAAGAAATGGGTGATGCCTCTATGGATAAAGGAGCTTGCTGCCGAGCCTGACGACCTGAGTTTGATCCCAGGATCCACATGGTAGAAAGAGACAACTGACTACCACAAGCGGCCTCTGATCTTCACACACACACACACACACACACACACACACACACACTCACTCACTCACTATGGCACACATGCCCCCTCGCCCAACGCACGCGCGCGCGCACACACACACACACACACACACACACACACTAAGCAAACAAGATACCAGGAAGTACCAACAGCTTTACAAGCTGCACTTAGACAAATCTGCTTTGGAGTCCCTTCTGGAAGGCGGATGTGTTGGGAGGGCAGTTATTTCACCCAGGCGGGTGCCGTTTAACTCAAGTAGGAAGGATCGTGGAGATACGAACAGGCAAGAAAGGGCCAAATTGACAAGTACAGGAGCTAGAAACCGGCCAGGCACATCAGGGAGCCCAAGACACCAGATCCACAAAGATCCTTGCCTGAGGCCAGGAACATCAGAAGAAAGGTTTGGGTTACCTCTGACTCCTGCCCGGACGGCCACTCTAGCAGAGCACTGAGAGAAAGTGAAAAGGGGAAAGTGCCCCACCTTGTGGTTGTGCCCAACAGAAGTGACCAGGTCATCCCTCCCCAGGAATCGCCTTAAGCCCTTTAAAATGTCCCAGCCGAGCAGCTGGGTGGCGGTGACCCCATTCCTGCTACACAGGAGCCCCGTCTACTCTCATTTAAGCCTCTGCCGATGAAATCTATAAACCAAGGCAAACCTTCTAAAATTCACAAGTGCTCTTTGTGTCTGAGTTTCATTCTGTAAATTTGTGAGGCAACTGTGAAGCCATTGGCTCAAGGGGGGGCCTTAGGGCACCAAGCTAAGCCCACCAGACAAGAGAGAACAGTCTTTCATCAAATCCAAAGATAACTCCAAAATTCCTATATCAACATCAATTAACACAGCAAACGGGGGCTAGAGAGATGGCCCAGCAGTCCTGAGTGCTGTTCCTGCAGAGGACTAGGGTTTGGCTCCCAGGATCCCCAGCAGGCAGCCTGGAACCACCTGGAACTCTAACACCAGGGCCTCTTTTGGCCCCTGCGCTCACGTGCACACTTCCACGCAGAGAAATTCACAGCGTATATGAATCACACGTAATTAAGAATAAAGTATTAAGCCGGGTGGTGGTAGTGGCGCACGCCTGTAATCCCAGCACTTGGGAGGCAGAGGCAGGAGGACTTCTGAGTTCGAGGCCAGCCTGGTCTACAGAGTGAGTTCTAGGACAGCCAGGGCTACATAGAGAAGCCCTGTCTCAAAAAAAACAAAAAACAAACAAACAAAAACCCCACACACAAAAAAGAATAAAGTATTATAAAACCCAATAGAGGTATTCTAGAACGTGAAATAAATAGAATCCCAGTGCCTTTACCTATCCATGTCTGTCTTCTCTCACTGATTAAGGTGTCTGGAAAATTCACCAATATTACTGAGGGCTCAGTCATTGGCTCGTCTTTATCACAGTGTGATTTCCCCACAGGTGAGTCTGTTCTGTGATTCTGTCTCGAGTGAGCTACCTGCCTGCTGAGGATAGGAATGTGCAGCTTGAAGGCGTTTCCCCACAAACCCAGTAGGCTCTCAGTTTTCCAGCTGGACCTTTAAGGAACAAGGTCCTTTCCTTGAATCCTTTCCAGATCTGACTTGCCCAGCAGGGGTGTAAATGCGAACAGAAAGGGTCCATGAAGCCTGTTACTCAGCAGGCTGGAAGCCTGAAGACTGCGTGCAGAGTATTCAGATCTCTTGTGGTCGGGCCGGAGAGATGGCCCAGTGGTTAAGAGCACTGACTGCTCTTCCAAAGGTCACGAGTTCAAATCCCAGCAACCACATGGTGGCTCACAACCATCTGTCATGCGATCTAATGCCCTCTTCTGGGGTGTCTGAAGACAGTGACAGTGTATTCACATATGCAATCAATCAATCAATCAATCAATCAATCAATCAGATCTCTTGGGATCTCCCATGCCTACCTTGTGACCCTGACCTTGCCTAAACTGCAGCACAGATGGGCCTTTCCTTGGTCCTTTTCTAAGGCCTGCCCATGGAGCAGGAGCCCACATAAAGGTCAGGATTCTGCTATGCTCACTGAAGAAAGAGCAGGCTTCCCCATTTGGCATGGGAAATTGCTGTATTCTAAATGTCTGTGCTCCCCACATGCTCCTGCCTGGAAAACCTGATCCTCAAAAGGATAGATTAGGAGGTGGAGCTCTTGGGAGATTGGGTCAGCTGGTGAATGGCATCAGTGACATTATAAGATGGGAAGTGTGTGTGTGTGTGTGTGTGTGTGTGTGTGTGTGTGTGTATGAAAGGACATGGGGAGAAGTTAGTCATTTGAAAGCCAGGAAGAGTCCTCTGCCAGTATCTTGAGCTCTGAGACTGTTGAACTGTGAGAAATAAATACCTTTCTGTCGGCTAAACTTACCAGTCTATGATATTTTGTTACAGCCTCAACTGAGTAATCCAAAACAACATTAAACCATGTTTGTGTTGCTCACCAGTGTATCTCTTGTGACAGACAGTTCGGATTTATTGCTGTACAAACAATCACCTCCAAATCTAGTGACTTCAAACACCATCATTGAGTTAGAGCATGCCCTGCACTTGGGGACAAGGACCATGACAGCCTGATGCCGCTCTACAACACCTGAAACTCAGCATGGAGGACACAAAAACTGTTGCTGGAATGACCTGAGGGCTTGGACACTTGCCATCGTGGTGACCGATGTCGCCTGGGCTGGCCATCTGCCAGGACATCTACGGATGACCTCTTCACACAGCCTAGTGAGGGCTACCTCACAGCATAGCTTCTGAGCTCCGAGTGTGGAGATCTCAAGAGAAAGAGGTAAAGAAAGGTATAGTCGCCTTATTTCTTTCCCCACCATGCTGGAGATGGGACAGAGGACTTCCCTCACTCTGAGTACAGGCTTCAAAGCCCGGCACTGCCTTCTGTAGCCTGAACACTTAGGGACGTGTGTTCTGGTAATGTTAGACCTTTGACTACACCACAGAAAAGAATTTCAGTGAGGTGGAGTGAAGCAGTTAGCAAGTTTGCTAGGGAGAAATAAAGAGATCGTATAGAGTTCAGACTTAAGTGTGGGTACTTAGAGACTTAAGGAATGTCACACACATCCAAGTTTAGAGAGAGGCTAAAGAAGGGACAGTACACACCTCTGAAGTCAAGGTCATAGACCCTCTGGCCCTAAGCGTTTGTAACCTTCTTCTTTGAGATATCTTTGGAAAAAGAAGAAGACTCTCTATGGGATTGCAACTTAAATTTTTTAATGCCCACTTTTAAGGATGGTTCTTAAATGCTTTAACCTCCCTTCTAGCCCACCACCTACCAGAGGTAGTGGGGGAAAGGGATACAGGGGAAGGGAACCTGCTTAGAAAGATTCCTTGGAACAATTCCTGTCCGTGTTGTCTGGAAATCCACAATTCCGTTCACAGGTCAGCAGAGACAGCTCAATCCACTGCAAACACTTCCCAGATATATCAGCCACCCAGTGCAGTAGAGTCATGGTGGCAGACACAAAGCAGCAGCAGTGACACTACCTAGCAGAGACAGCCAGGCCTCGGCCTCCACATGAGTCAACAGCAGGAGGGGCCAGCACCTCCGTCATTGTCCATTGAGTTCTATTTACACTTCGTCCAAACATCATGTGTCCTCCCCCCCCCCCGTGTCTTGCCTCAGCAAGTACATCTGTCTCAGCTGGCATCACCTGCCTATCGGCCCAAGTCCACAAAAGTGACAAGAAACTACAACACACCACCAAAAGTTCCTTGATACATTTCTTTCTATAAAGTCCAGACAAATAGAGCTCAACTACACAACATAACACAGAGCAATATATGTATGTCATTAGAAAAAAAAAAAAACAAACTTCATCCTTTCACGTGCTTACTTTAACAAAACATCCTTTTACCTATGTCACTTTCAAGTCCTTCACGAGTCTACCTTAGCCTTTCACCTACGTCTACTTCAGGAAAACACTCCTTGACGAGTCTGCCCCCAACAAAACCCCACCCGGACACAACTGACTTTCCAAAGAACCCTTAAGTTTCCACTTCAACGGGTGACTTTGGCATTTGTATCGAAACTTCCGGACTCTAAGTGAGATCCCGGAGTGAAGGGACCCTTTCTGCTCCCACGCCCCTTCATTTTCCTCGTCCTTTTCCTGTCCCCGTGCTACTAAGTTGCAGCTCAGACCTAAACCCCTGACTTGGCAACTGTAGCTATTGTTTTCTCCTTGCTATGAGAAGAAGGAACACAACAGAGGGAGGAGTTGTCGTGGCTGATGCTTTGAGGTCTGGTGTGGTGGGGAGTCAAAAGAGTAGGCGGCTTTATAGTGGCTTCGTGCATATGAGACCTTTCTTTCTGTCACAGCGCAGGCAGAGCAGGAGGCAGAAAAGGGACAGGAGGTGAGGCCAGGGTATCAAACTTCAGGCCAGCTGGCCAGCAGTCCACTTCCTCCATGTAAGCCCCTCCTCACAAAAGGTCCACAGTCACATGGGGAAAGCAGAGGACTGGCTCGTGCCGGTTATCCTTGGAATTGCATATTTTGAGGGATCCAAAATAGTTTTTAAAATTATTTAAAAAAAAAAAATAGCCGGGCGGTGGTGGTGCACGCCTTTAATCCCAGCACTTGGGAGGCAGAGGCAGGCGGATTTCTGAGTTCGAGGCCAGCCTGGTCTACAGAGTGAGTTCCAGGATAGCCAGGACTACACAGAGAGACCCTGTCTCGAAAAATAAAACAACAACAACAACAACAACAACAACAAAAGTTACAAAAGAAAAGTGTAAAAATGCATCTCTTGCAACATAGGACCCTTCGCACAGATCTGAAGGTCCAAATAAATGTTGAAATTGATGCTTTTATGCTGGGCTTGATGAAGGGTAGAAAATGGTCCTGTCCTGGGTGACTGGGACGAGCATCTCCCACCTGAGGGCCTTGTGACCTGCTGTAAGGTCACAAAAGAGTTCAGAGTCTTTCCTGCAATCAGAGTGGCTCAACTTAAAAACCTATGCTGAGACAGACATCATGCTAGCACATGCTGACTCCTTCTGAGAAATTTATACTTGAGGCTAAAGAGATAGATGGCTGGGCCGTTAAGAATATGCGCTGCTCTCACAGAGGAACCAAGCTTGGCTCCTAGCACACATGTCAGATGGCTCAAACCACCCGTAACTTCAGCTCCAGGGAATGCAACAACTTCTTGTGACCTCTGATGGCACTGGCATGCCTGTGCACACATACATATGCATAGATGTATATTTGGAAAAAAACGATGCACGTGATTCTGGGGCCCCCTGGCAAGCTTGATGTTGGTGGCGCAAGCTGGGAGCTCGGACAGGAGCCAGAGCTGCAGTGTCACGTTCATAGGGTCGCCTGGAGACGGACGGGAGTTAAGATGGGGGTCTTACTGTGTGTTCTCGCCTATCCTCAATCTGAATAGTGGCTAAAATTTTAAGTATATGTCACTACATTAGCCTGATGTTCTAACCGTGATTCTGAAATGTACAGGACTACCTGTAGGCTGGCAATTCAGTCATGGCTTGGAAGTTTGTCTGGAGGGAAAAATTCTTGCTTCTTTTGGCAAAGCTTTGAATTTGCTCAGAGGAGGTCCACCCACATTGTGAAGGGTGGTCTCCTAAGACAGATCTTTCATTGCCTATAGACAAAAACGACATAAACAAAATGCTTTCACCCACACAGCCCGGAGTAGTGTTGGAACACACACAAGCGAGCTCCGCCGTTCCGCCAAGTGGTCATGTGAGATCCAGGAAACTCATTCACCCAGTCTGAATCAGCCTTTCTGCTCCCCAGGCTGCAGGAGAGTAACACGAGAAGCCGCTCGTGCTTGTGGCATAGCGTCCTCACAAGTGTGGGCTACACGGATTGACTCACCAGGGTTGGGCTGTGAAGCATCTTGATTCCATCTTGTCCGCCTGTCCTGCTTTCTCCTCAGAGCTTTCCTGTGAACCGGCTCTATGGAGGCTTCACGTGGCAAAGAGCGGATGTCTCCCGTGAACAGCTGGTGTGTGAATGATGCTGGATGTGTACCCCCCCCACCCACACACTGAGAGCCAGCTAAGCCCCCCCCCCCATGCCTGAGCCAAGGAAAGTGGAGAATGACAAACAGGCACTTGTTTCCTAAGCAGCTAAATCTGGAGCTAACTGGTGCAGTGAGGTAGATAAGTAACACGTCCTGTGAACGGGAAGACCTCCACAGACCTTGGCACACTGCAGGTGTTGTGATCCTAAAAAGAGAAATAGACGGTAAGATTATGGACTATGGGGTGTGGTGAGGTGTGGGGGAAGGGGGTGCCTCAGCAGGTCCATGCCAAGGCATCCCTTTCCCCTGAGGAACCAGCCACACAAGGGTATAGTATAGAATAGAGTTTATTCAGGGCGTGGGAGGGGAGTTAAGAGAGTAGTAGAGGTAGAGAAAGGCAGAGAGAAGGAGAGAGTAGAGAAATAGAGGCCGGCCATGACCATGTGGAGAGGCGGGGGGGGGGGGGGAAGAAAAGGGAGAAGGGGAGAGCCCAAGAAGGCAAGAGAGAACAAATGAGTAAGAGGACAAGAGGGAGAGAGGATAAGAGAGAGAGGGGAGGGGCAAGCAGCCTCTTTGATAGTGGGCCAGGCCTACCTGACTGTTGCCAGGTAACCATGGGGCGGGGCATACCTCGCTGTTGCCCGGTAGCCGCGGGGAGGGTCATACCTGGCTGTTGCCAGGTAACTGTGGGGTGGAGCTTAGACAGAATCCTAACAGTGCCCCGTTTTGGTTCCAAAACTATTTCTCTTTTTATGATCACAACAGCAGGTGCCTGTATTGGTTATTTCTCTGGTTGTTGTGACCAAATACCTGGCAAGAAACAGCCGACGGGAGGATGGGGGCAGGAAAGATCTGGTGGCAGGAATGTGAGATGGCTGGTCACATGGAGTCTGCTGTCAGAAATCAGACAGTGAAAAGGAAGTGAGGCTGGGCTGTCAAGCCTCAGGGTCCACCCTTCCACCACGCCCACTTATTCACCTCCTGCAGCAAGGCCCCACCTTTTAAAAAAAAATCTGCATCCTTCCAAAACAGCACCACCAGCTGGGGGCCGAGTGTTCTACAGGAGTCCGTAGGGGACAGCTCACATCCAAACCACCATAGCATTTAATATGTGTAGCTGGGATTTGATGCCCACGGAGTAACGGCTTTGTTGAAAGGTCTCCCCCAGGGGACTTGCATTTTCGTGAAGATTCTCCCCTAAGGGGATGATTTTTGTCCTGGGAAAACTTTCCAGCAGAGCCAAGGAAGGAAAACCCTACAAGGAATGATCAGTTTTAGTTCTGGGCAAGGCACAGCAGAGTGACAGGGTGGGGGATGAAGGAGAGAGGGGGGGGACACTTGGGGTGCACTCACAAGAGTTATATAGAGGAGCACAGGCCTCAGAGCAGCTATGGGTCACTGAAGGGCTCGGTAAATATTTATAGCAATGTGAGTAATCTTCCAAGGGATCCCAGAAGAGTGGCGAGGTCAGGGGAAGGGACATCAGAACTTCGTCATGAAGATGGACGGGCGTGAACTGGGTGATGGGAAAAAGGAGGGAGAAGCTTTGCGGTCGGAAGGAACAGTCTGTCCAAAAGCTCTCGTGATGGGAGGTGGCAGGACATGTCTGAGGACTGACCAGATTATTAGTGTGTGATTCTAAGAGTGTGGCAGGCGACAGGAGGACACTGGAAGGAGATAGGCCAAGGGAATCAGCAGAGAACAGACTGGGTGGAAGTTGTAGCCACAGTGAGGATTTGGATCTTTTCGCGGTGAGCGAAGGAAGTCCATCGGAGTCTATTTCTTATTTTTCTGTCTTTGATCCATCCCAGAGCACCATATGTGCTAAGCAAGCACTCTAGGCCCACAAGTCCCACTGGAGGATTTAAGTGTGGGCAGATTTCTGTTGTTAAGTGCTCATTCTGGATTAGTAGAGGGAGAGACTGAAGTGGGCACTGCAGTAGTCTAGGCAAGTGGCTCTAACCATCTCGTAACCCAGTACAAACTATAGAACAGAAAGAAATATGGGAGGCATCAGACTGATGTAAAATGTCACCTACCTCCCAGCGGGAACCACAGCCAGCAAACATGATGGGACGGATTGAAGGGCTCTCTAACAGGCCCAAGCATGCCAAACATGGCTGCCCTCCCCCTCCCTTTCCTCTCCTTTGCTAAACCTTTACATTACATTCCTAAAGCTAGCCACCAAGGTCTATTTCCTTGTTAGGTCACATCTTTATACCTGGCTAACTAAAACGTCAAGGTCCAGCTATCAAAACACCCAGGTCTGGCAATCAAAATTCATTATTTGGCTACTCCTGCTACCTGTCCAATGAGAACTTACCTACTCACCGCTAGCACAGACTCCCCATTTTCTCCTTAAAAACCAGACCTACAAAGACACCCGCTGCTATCTTTGCCCAATACATACAGAATCAGAGCCCCACAGTGCTCCTTCCGGGGTAATAAGTCCTTGTGCTGAGAATTTGGTGTCTGGGTATGTTCTGTGCCAACTCCCAACCCCTACAATGCTGATACCAAATCAGATTTGACTTCTAATTCTGACCATGCTTCTTACCATGTATGGGCTGTGGCGAGTTCAAAGCCTCTCTGCATGTCAGAGACCTCGGATAGCTAGTAAGGATAATGGACACAGCATCACACACTTACAGTCCCAGCATGCAGGAGGTCAGGCAAGGACAGTGGGTTCAAAGCCAGTCTGGGTTACATAGTGAGAACTTGATTCAAAAACAAGCAAAAAAAAGAAGGGGAGAGAGAGGGAGAGGGAGATGGAGTGTGAAAGAAAGAGGAACAAAGGAGAGAGGGACGGGAAAGAGAGAAGGGATGAGGGAGGGAGGAAAGGAGGAGGAAGGAAGGAAAAGGAACAAATGAAGGTCTATCTTGCTGGGCTGTTGTGTGGGACTCCTGGAAAGAGCCCAGTATAGAGTCCAGCACAGTGCGGGGAAATCAAGGCCAACAATAGCCTGCTCCATTTTTGTTACAAGTGACAAAATCGATACACGTTTCTGGTACTCTTTGTGCATATCCGATTCTGCTATAGAAATCAAGACAAGTGGGGCCGCTAAACATTGTCATCAATAAATATGTTAGTTACTTGGGAGAAATGTCAGACCTACATGTAGGGGCCCATCTGTGAACACTGGCGGGGTGGAAGGGTCAGGAGAGCCCTAATAGACTTGAGGTACTAAATAAATGACACACAACATATTTACAAGGCACCAATTGTATTTAAGGCACCCGAGGCACCACCTATTCACGATAAACTGAATATACACGAGCCACTCAATATCCACCTCCACCCCCACTGGTGAGACTCCTTCTACCACCATGTGTTCTCTGCCCAAGAAATAAGGACAGCATCTCTGGCTGCTCCTCGGGAGTGTTAGTATATGCCACCATGGGCATGCAGCCTCGTTCCGCATCTCTCCCACAGAGCTCATGTGTACGGTTGGCCACAGGCATCTTCCAAATGTCCGCAGACTTCAGACGTCAGCACTGACGTCCTGGACACGCTCAGTGGGGAGGCAGACAGCTGCAGCAGAGGGAAGCAGGGATTACATCCTGCCCCAGGCTTCAGCCACTGTGTGTCTGCCTGCGGCTTCCCATCTCCGGTGTGTGCTGCTTTCAATCAATTTTACCCACAGCTATTGAGGTTTTTTTTTTTTTTTTTTTTTCCTTCCTGGTTTGCAAGCCTTTCTCTTCTGGGCGTTCTAGGTTAGCTTTCCTGGGAGTGTCCTCAGAGGCCATTGGTGCATGGAGGTGAGTTCCCATGTGATAACTGAGTCACCATGGAGAAGAAAACCCTGCTGCTACCACGTCAGACTCTCAGACTCGGCATTGTTCTGAACGAGTGAGGCATTGCGGTGAAAAGCAGGGAAGAGAGAGCCCTGGCACCCAGCAAGCCAGCTCGTGGGCTTCTCCACCGCTCTGGGGACCTGGAGAGAAGTCAAGGTGACCAGGAGCTGTGCAATGGTGCAGAGAATGGAAGAGCGGCAGCCCTGGATGGCAGTGAGCTCAGTCCCAACCTGCTGCAGGCAATGGCTTAAACGCACTGTCAATTTGCCTACCGTTGTATGAGACTTTTAATCCATTCAAAGAGTGTTGACAAAAAAAAAAAAATCCCCGATTGGAAAGTTGCCCCAAAACAGAGAGAGGTTAACTAGCCATGTGGTGAGTGCTAGCTAGGCTGTGGTCCAGTTTAAAAAAAAAAAAAAAAGAAGAAGAAGAAAAAGAAAAAAAGAAAAACAGTTCCTTAGTGATTTAACTTGACAAAGACCTCTCTCTCTCTCTCTCTCTCTCTCTCTCTCTCACACACACACACACACACACACACACACACACACACATTCATACACATCTGCACACCACATTCTTATACACTCACATATGCTTTTACATGTAGACACATACATACACACACATGCACTCACATACACACTCATACACTGACACACATACATATAGACTCTCTCTCTCTCACACACACACACATTCATACACATCTGCATACCACATTCTTATACACTCACATATGCTTTTACATGTAGACACATACATACACACAGATTCACACACATACACACTCTCATACACTGACACACATACATATAGACTCTCTCTCTCTCTCTCTCTCTCTCTCTCACACACACACACACACACACACACACACACACACACACACAAAAGGTTAGGGTATCTGGTGCTCACGAAAGACCAAGAAGTATAATTCTGCCATGTTTGGAAGGCAGAAAGCTGAGAAGCATTAGTGGACTCCTCTGACTTGATCTGTATAGAGCCCTTGCTTGGATGTGTAGGCGTGCCCAGACTCTAGTCAAGAGCCAGAGCTCTAGAGCACTTTCAGGAGACCCTGCAAAGGTTTCTGGACACATGAGCATCCCTCACTATGATGTCCCCTCCCCCGCCACTAGAGCATCATTCCAAACATGATGGGAAACAAGGCAGATAAAGAATCATCAGGAAGGCAAGGTTTGGGTGGGTAGGTGGCTCAGTGGGTAAGATTACTTGTTGTGAATACACGAGGACCTGAGTTCGGATTCCCAGTGCCCAGGTAAAAATCTGGGTGTGGCTACACACACACCTGTACCCAACCGTGTGTCAGAGTGGAGATAGATAAAGAAGATCTATCAAAAAATGGTGAGCTCACGGGTCAGGGAGAGATCCCACCTTACATGGATAAAATGGAAAGTGATAGGCCAGGAAACTCAACTTCTGGCCTCCACAGTTAAGTGTACTTACACATGTGCACATACACCACACACACATAAATATCCATGCATGCACGAGCACATGAACACATGGGCCATGGATGACAGCAAGCCTAATGATCTGAGTTTGATCCCTGGACCCACATGGTGGAAGGAGAAAAATCAATCTATCAGGTTGCCCTTTTCTGACCCCCAAAAGCTCATGTGCATGCACACACACACACACACACACACACACACCCCACACGCATATACACAAAAATCAATAGAATAATTTTTTAAAAGAAGGCAGAATCTCTGTCTTCCACAGTAACACATTCTGTGGCCAGAGGGGAAAGAAGAGTCTAGAAAGAAAAGGTAGTGAAAAAGAGACACTAGGATAGTTGGGTGACCTTCAGATGACCTTCCCAGCTTAACTAGGGGAAGAGTGAACCACTTTTTGGCTTTTTAAATAGCATTTATTTTAAGTAGCCCTGTTAATTAGGATTAATTAACAGCTAGTAGCTTCTGTTGCCTCCTAATTGGTGGTTTGCAAGTCAGAAAGTTTAAGAGGAGAGTGGGGTGAAGGTCAAGGTGAAGGGATAAAGGGGCTTCTAGCTGTCTGGAATGAGTAATTTGAGATCTTTCCTTGTTAAGGTTAAGGGGAAGAAATTCTCCCCAACAGTCACCTTGGTCAGAGGAGCTCCATTCTGAAAGGTGCAACGTTTACAGATGGCTTTTCTGTGGCTTTAGGCCAATAAATAACACATTACCTGCCAGCCCCAGACCCATGATCCTTTACCAAGCCCTTTCAGGGGCATTGCCCACTTGCCAGAGCCTGTTCTAGCATGTTCTCTTTCATCTTCTGTAGCCATGCTAAAGAACCTTGCCAAAACAGAAGTTGCCAGCTCTCAGGGAGTGTCCCAGGTTTCTGCCTCCTGGGAGAAGAAAGAAGGTGTGTCAGCTTAGAGACCTAACTCCAAGTGAAGGGAGGAGGAGACAGTCGGTTTCTAAAAGGTCACCCAGATATTTGCCCCTGGGCTTTGCAGTAATTAGAACTTTAGCTTAAGTTCCACCATTGGTGTTTGCTAGCAGTGTGTACCTGAGTCCATCCCACCTGACTCTCTGAGCTTGATGTATTCCTCTGTGTGTGTGTGTGTGTGTGTGTGTGTGTGAGAGAGAGAGAGAGAGAGAGAGAGAGAGAGAGAGAGAGACAGAGACAGAGAGAGACAGAGACAGAAACAGAGAGAGAGAGAGAGAGAGAGAGAGAGAGAGAGAGGAGAGACAGAGACAGAAACAGAGAGAGAGAGAGAGAGAGAGAGAGAGAGAGAGAGAGAGATTAGGCAGTGAACTCCAGGGACTCTCCTGTCTCTACCTCCTCAGGTCTGAGATTAAAAGCTCCAGCCAGAGTCACCATACCCAGTATTTAAAAGCAAAAATATGCGTTCTATCTTCATGCTTGCATGACCAACAAGGTCTCTACTGACAGACCCATCTCCCCAGTCTTTAATTCTGATTTCTTACAGGTCTTACCATCAATTTGCTTTGAGAGCCAATACACTCCAGTCTACTAAACAACATTCTACTTAGCATATCAGCATCCAACATTATAAATAAATATGGAGTAATTAGACAAAAGTTGAGCCCAGATCAAACCACTGCCACAAACCTAAACTCAAGGCTAGACTTACAGCGCTCGACTCCAGGCGTACTCAGTATCAGGTAGGCACAGAGAGCCTAGCTGGCTGGCTTTCTTAGATTATATCTGACTCCCCCCAGAGTCCAGAGCCAAGAGACACTGCATCCCCAGCACCTTCAACAACCCTAAATGTTTCATCCCAGCACTTGGGAGGCAGAGTTAGTAGGATCTGGAGTTCAAGATCATCCTTGACACCATAGTGAGTTCAAGGGCAACCTAAGCTACAAGAAGACCTTGCCTTAAAAAAAAAAATCAAAATCCAAAACAAATAAACAAACAAAGATTTAAAACAAGGGGCTGAAAAGATCACTTTCTGATCTCCCAGAGGACCTAACACCAAGTTCTGGCAGCTTACAGCCTTCCTGTAGCTCCAGTTTCATGGAATCTGGTGCCCTCTCTTGGCATTCTTGGGTATTGCGTACACATGGTGCACCTTCATGCACTCATGCGCGCGCACACACACACACAGAGTGCTTATTCTCAAGAGAGTAGTTTTCTATGAGTCCAGCCACTATGGTTCAGTAAAGGTCCTTAGCAGATATAGTCACCCAACCTTAGAGGACGAAATAAACTTTAAAAATAAGTTCCTGTCTCGAAAAAAACAAACAAACAAACAAACAAAAACAAACAAACAAACAAAAAAAGTTATCCAGGTGCTGGAGAAAGTTCTGGGTTCAATTCCCAGCACCCACATGGCAGCTCAATTGCTATAGGCTCTCTCTCTCTCTCTCTCTCTCTCTCTCACACACACACACACACACACACACACACACACACACACACACGGTGTGATTAAGGGTGGCAGAACATGTCTTTTATGCCAGCATTCAGGAAACAGAGGCAGGAGGATCTCTACGAGCCCCAACACTAGCCTGGTCTACACAGTAAGTTCCAGGACAGCCAGGACTGCATAGAGAGACCCTGTCTCGATGAACAAACAAGAAAACAATTTTGTTTTAGGAGTCTTTCCTTTTTTTTTTTTTTTTTTTTTTTTTTTTGTCTTCGCTTCTGTGCTGGGGATTGAAGCACAAGACTCTCACAGGCTAGGCAAGAATTCTACCACTAAGTTACCTTCACTGTGAAGGAATTTTTTTTGTAGCAATATAAAATTTACTAAGAAAGGGGACTCGACACCTTTATACAGCTATACTTCAGGTAAAAAACAAAACAAAATAAAAAACAAACACCAATACACATGAAATAAAAATAAGTAAATTGTTTAAAAAAAATAAGTTATCCAGAACCATCAAGATGGCTCAGTGGGTAAAGGTACATTTTTAAGAAGTATGTCTCTGCCCAATCAGAAAGTTTGATTTGAAGCCGGTGCTGTAGCTCAGTAGTAAAGTGGGTTCAGTTCCCAGCACTGTGGAAAAACAATAAAGTCTCATTTGCTGTTTAAATTACTTAAGAGACAGTTCATAACTTGCAGATAAACACATGACCCAGACTCCCAATCAAGATTGTTTCCCTAGGCCTGCACTAAGGGTGTTGTCCATTTTGTTATACCATATTGGAGGTATTTATTTAAAACATTAAGTTTTCAGAAATTCTGATTCCTTGTGTCTGAAGTTGGGATCAGACTTGTATTTTCAAATTTGATCTTATTTTTAATTCCGTGTGTCTGTGTGCCCGTGTATAGCTAGGCGACTGAGGAGGCCAGAAGAGGGCATTGGATCCCTTAGGGCTGGAGTCCTAGTTGATATGGGTCGCCTCACCTGGGCGCTTAGAACTGGGCTTGCATCTTGTGCAAGAGCAACAAGCTTTCCTAGCTGCTGAGCTGTGTCTCCAGCCCAGGACTTGCATTTTTAACAACTTCTTCCCCTATTTTTTGCAGGCTTGAGAAATAGGGTTTTGCACTCAGTTGGAGGTGCATCGATCACTGTTGCTGCATAACAAATAGTCCCAGATTTCCTGGCTTAAAAAAAAAAAAAGAACATCATTGTATCCTGTTTATGAATCCTGTCTGGAATTTGAGAAGAAACACTCTAATGTATGGAGTCTCCATTGGAAAGACATGAGGGCTAGGAGCTGTAATCCTTTGAAAATCCTTCCAGAATCCACAGTCAGTAGTGAGTGCTGCCTATTGACTGGGCCTCCAGCTGAGGCTCTTCACTGGGATAGCGACCTGTGAGCCTCTTCACATGTTTTGGGATTCCTTCCGGAATGCTCATCAGATTCTAGGAGTGAAATTCAGAAGAAGGACCAGAAGAAAACTTGCTAGAATCTGGGGACTGAGCCTCAGTGGCACCACATCTTCTGGAGTCATAGGCCATTGGTACCATCGTCTTCTTTGGGAAACATCACCTTCTGTAGATGAAGCTGGGTATGTACAAGAGAACCCTGAGAAATGCTCTGTCCCCAGCTTGAATGGAACAAAACCCTCATCCTCTACCTGTTTTACTTTTTGGCTTTTGGGTTTTTTTAGGGGAGTGGTTAGGAAGAGATCCTTATGCAAGCTGGCAAGGTCCTTATGCAAGCTGGCAAGAGTTCCCCTACTCACCATTCCTAAGGTTGACCGTTTTCATTAACTAATACATTACTTTTTCCTTAGGCATTTATTATTATTATTATTATTATTATTATTATTATTATTACTGTGTATGGATGCACACATCTGGGCACACATGTATGTAAGAGTGGACATGTGAGGCGACCCATATCAACTAGGACTCCAGCCCTAAGGGATCCAATGCCCTCTTCTGGCCTCCTCAGTCGCCTAGCTATACACAGACACAGACACATGGAATCTCTTACATACATGTGTGCACACATGTGTCCCTGAGGTCAAGGGACAACCTCAGACATCATTCCTTGGGTATCCCTTATTAGTCTCAGCACTGGGATTATAGGGTTCACCACATGTCCAGTTTTTTAAGTGTGGCTTCTAGGGATTGAACTTGTGTGATACTTACATCCATGTGCATTGAGTGGTTACCTAACCACCCTCTCTCCACCAGATGCGGGAATTGTAGGGGTTTGAATAGGTATGACCTCCATAGGCTCATGTGTTTCAATATTTGGCCATAGAGATGACACTATTAGGAGATGTGGCCTTGTTAGAGTGGGTGTGGCCTTGTTGGAGGAAGGTGTGGCCACTGTGGAGAAAGGCTTTGTGGTCTCCTATGCTCAAGCTATGACCAGTGCAGCATGCAGTCTCCTGCTGTTGCCGGTGGATCAAGATGTAGAACTCTAAGCTCTTTCTCCAGCACCATGTCTGCCTGCACACTGCTGTGTTTCCACCATGATGACAGTGGACTAAACTTCTGAACCTGTAAGCCCCAATTGCATGCTTTCCTTTATAAGAGTTGCTTTAGTCATGGTGTCTCTTCACAGCTGTAAAACCCTAACTAAGACAAGGACATTTTTGTATCTCCTCCAGGAAGCACAAGTGTGGCTTTGGTCCTGAAGCTGCCAATTCAGATGTGGAAGAAACCTGTGTGTGGAGTTGTCTTTCATGGCATTCAGAAGTTTATTTTATTTCAATTGTGTGTGTGGCGCGTGCACGTGACTGTGTGTGTTATACGTGTATTTGGAGACCATAGGAGGATGTCAGGTGTCTTCCTCTGTGGAAGCTTTCAACTTTGCTGCCTTGACGCTGTTTCAGCTGAGCTAGTCGGCTACCTGCTCCTGCTCCCAATGCTGGCTCTGCAGGCCCATGTAGCCATGCTGGGCTTTTTACATGAGTGCTAGGGATTTGAACTCAGGTTTTCAAGTTTGCCTGGCAGATACTCTTAGCCACTGAGCCATCAGGATTTTAAACAGCATCTGCCATGTGGCCTTTGTACTAGCTTAGAACAACCACCAAGCCTTTCTTCCCTCTACTGCACAGCAAGCACACAGGAATCTAGGGTGTCTCTTTCCTTTTCTTTCTCTTTTCCTTTCCTTTCCTTTCCTTTCCTTTCCTTTCCTTTCCTTTCCTTTCCTTTCCTTTCCTTTCCTTTCCTCTCCTCTCCTCTCCTCTCCTCTCCTCTCCTCTCCTCTCCTCTCCTCTCCTCTCCTTTCCTTCCTTCCTTCCTTCCTTCCTTTCTTCCTTCCTTCCTTTCTTCCTTCCTTTCTTCCTTCCTTCCTTCCTTCCTTCCTTCCTTTCTTCCTTCCTTCCTTTCTTCCTTCCTTTCTTCCTTTCTCTCTTTCTCTCTTTATCTTTGTCTCTTTCTTTCTTTTAGATTTATTTTATGTGCATGACTATTTTGACTGTGTGTATGTATACATAACACATGTATGCATGGTGTCCATCAAGGCCAGAAGATGCCATTGAATCCTCTGTGTAGAACTTTTTTTTAAAGACTTATTTATTTATTATATGTAAGTATACCATAGTTGTCTTCAGACACCCCAGAAGAGGGAGTCAGATCTCATTACAGATGGCTGTGAGCCACCATGTGATTGCTGGGATTTGAACTCAGGACCTCTGGAAGAGCAGTCAGTGCTCTTAACCGCTGGGCCATCTCTCCAGCCCCTCTGTGTAGAATCAAATATCTAATTAATAAATCCCAGTGGCAGGCTCACTACTCGCCTCAATGGTTTGTGTCCCCAAATGAAAGACACACACACACAGCCTTTGTGTTTTAATATGCCTTAGGCAACTCAATAGCTGGGCATCTGCCCACCCTCCACTCCCACCCGTCGATAATTCTGAATTACTCCTTACTCAATTTTGTGTTCCATCTTGGCTGCTGTGGACCTAGAGGGCTGCCCCCTGGGCTGCGCTCTCCTGGCTCCTTCACATGGCGACCATGCCTCTCTGTCCTGCACTCCTCTCAGGCAAGACATCTCTCCTCTCCACACTCTTCCGGCATCTTGGATTCCCGTACTCCCTCATCTTCCCGTTCCTAAGCCCCCAAATCCTAACCCCTGCGTGTGTCCCTCCTCCCCAGCTATTGCCTGCTGGGATCTTTATTTACCAATCGGAATGAACTGGGGACAGGGTCCCTCAGTGTCTTCCCTGGAGACAATTTTGGTGACCCGACTTAATATTAGAATACAAGCAGCATCAGGCCAAACCTCTGGAACTGGAGTTACCAATGGTTGTGAGTGACCATGTGGGTTGCTGGGAACTGAACTTGGATCATCTGCAAGACCAGCAAGTGCTCTTCCCCACCGACCCATCCCTTCTGCCCCATTCCTTTCCTTTTTACTGTCAGCAGTGTCCTGGGCCATGAGGGAAGCCATGGTAGCTGGTTCCTGGCAATGCTGTCCCCTGACTGAGAGCGGACCTCATATATATTTGGCCCTGCAAAGGCCCACACTGGTGGGCTTGACAAAGCACTGCCGGGCTAGGGCCCCTTTCTCCAGATTCAAAGGCACCTAGTGCTGGTATCAGTGCTGGGCTCAGAGGCCTTTATCTGACTTTCCAGCAGAGAGGGCCCTGCACGCCCACGTGACCCATTTGAAGCTGTGTGGTTGGGCCAGTTGAAAACTGGGAACAGTTTCTGACCCTGAAGGAAGACAAACCCTTCATGTTTCTAATTGGAGACATGTGTCTCTTCCCTGTCCTTTGGCTATGCCCCCACCTTTTCTCTCTTTTCCAAAGTCTCTGGATTTGCCGCTCCCACCTGGAACAGACGTGCGGTCTGTTAAGCTCCTTTGGGGGAGCCCTTCTGGCTGGAGCTGTCCTGGTTCAAGTTGCCCTTTAAATAACGCATGAATCTGGCTGTTTCCTATAATAAATGCTGAGGCGGCATTGTTAGGAAGATCTTTGGGGGGGAGGAGTGTGAAGATTATTATGTATTTATTTTTTGGTTTGGTTTTTTGGATTTGGTTTTTTTGAGACAGGGTTTCTCTGTATAGCCCTGGCTGTCCTGGAACTCACTCTGTAGACCAGGCTGGCTTCAAACTCAGAAATCCGCCTGCCTCTGCCTCCCAGAGTGCTGGGATTACAGGCGTGCGCCACCCCCCGCCCGGCTGTGAAGATTATTAGTATTTGGGGGAGTGCTTTTTCTTCAGTGCTAGGTAGGCATCAGAACTCACGGCCTCGGCGTGTTCTTGCAAAGGTTCCACCACTGAGCTGCACTCCACCTTTGCTTTCTTGAGACAAGGTCTCACCATATAGCCCAAGGTAGCCCCAGGACTTCCTGTACAGCCCAAGCTGGTTTCAACTCCTGATCCTCCTACCTCAGCCTCCCAGGCTGACAGGCACCTGCTCCCATGTTCTGGCCCAGGATCCTTTGTCAGGGTCAAGACAAAAGCCTCTGGTATAACAGAGGGACAGTTAGGACGAGACTGGAGACATGTGCCCAGGGCAGATTTAAACACGTCTCGGAATCCCACTGAGAGATAGCAAGCATGTCCTCTGCCCAGGAAGCTGAGATGGCCTGGTGACACACTTGTAATAAACAGAACCTAGTGTGACTGACAATGCATGATCTCCCCGTCTGTCAGCCAATCCTGTGAGACTTCCACCTCGGTCCTCTTTGCCAGAGACAATTTCTCTTCTTTTTCCTGTGCTCTCAGCCTCGCCGCTTTTCCTTCCACACAATGCCTGCCTCTCCTTTATTACCTTTTTCCTCTGTTTTCTTTTCCCAAGTGATGCTACTCTTTCTGAAATCTTCTCTGGGGGCTTCACATTTGAGAACAGCCCCCAGCTGGATCTATACTCAGCAGAAAAAAGGAAAAAAAAAAAAGCGGCAAAGGGAGAGAGGTACAGGGTCAAAGGGGGCCCGCATGGGATCTGATCCTTCTAGAAAGAGTGTCACTGGCCTTTCTCACACTGGGTCTTGTCACAGAAATTGCCCCCGACAGAGGTCAGGTGGCCTAACACTGAATTTGGGGGGTGGGGTGGGGGAACAGCGTGAATGGGGCCTTGCACTGGGAAGGGGCCCCAAAGACCCCCCAGGGCTAATGAAAGCAGCCAGGCATTGTGCGGGGCCTGCAGGACACTGAGGGGCCATGGCAGGGAGGCTGGGAGAGGTCTTAGCCCTGAACAGAAGAATGCCCATGGCAAGGGAGGCAGGCATTAACTCTAGAGCGCGGGCCAAGGGCTGCAGTAACTCCTCAAAGGCTACTAAACAGAGCCTGTGATTGACAGCCGCACTCTGTCAATCAGGAGAAGCTGGGGGAGTAGGAGTGGTCCACACGGGATACAAAGGGACAGAGGCTTGATGGGCTCTGGTGGCTGGGCGGGAGTCCCCAGGGGCCTGGAAAGGTTTGAGACACTGCTGGGGAGCCCAGGGTGAAACTGGGATCCTTTGGGCTGGCGCTTACTCTCTCTCTCCTGATCTGATCTGAAGTCTGGTTCGGTAGAGCTGCCTCAAAGAAGCAGCCGAGCAGTCACGCCAGGGGCAGAGCCTCGTGCTTGCCCTTGGAGTTGGTGAGGCACTTAGTCACCTGGGCTTGGCGTTGACACTGTGAGTGAGCTGGGGGGGGGGGGGGAGGAGGGGAGGGAGGCCCGGCCGGGTTTTGACACAGGAGCGCTCAGGGAGGCCCGCAGTGATGGTTTGATTATGCAAAGGAGTTTAAAGGACATGATAGATAGACCCACATTAGCTCGCCCACAGGTAGGATACCTGGGCCTCCCAACAGCATTTTCAAAATAAAAGGCCAGACATTGCGCTTTCTGAGTTTCAATATTAATTTAAATTAGATGTACGCAGACATTCTAGAAATTGCTCGGAAGATAGAGATCAAAGTTGAGGATGGGGGAGGGGCCCCTCCCACAGAAAGCCAGCCATCGGAGGCATCATGGCATATTTAGCTCCAGTCTTTTGACTCCGAATCTTTTAAAACGTAATTGTGATCAACCGTACACGCAGTTTGGTAATTTGCTCAATGTGGTGATACAAGCATTTTTCATGCTCTTACAAATTCCTGGTAAACATCATTTTTAATGGCTACGTAATATGGATTGTATTTTCAATTTTCATTACATTTTTGTTTTATCTTCAGCCTGATTGCTTTGAGGGGCCTAATTTCTGCCAGTCCTGATCTGCTTCCCTGTTTATCAGGAGCTGTAGCCCTGCCTCTCTTCTGAGGAAGGGCGGAGAGGGGACAGACAGACGGGAAGGGGAAGGGCTTGCGAGCAAGCAGGTCAGACAGCTATGACTCCAGGCACTGCCAAGGCAGAGAGAAGGTTAGGGCGGGGCCGGAGCAGACTTCAGCATCCTGTGGTCAATCTCAGGTTCCGACCTTCGCTCTGGGTGTCCGTCAACACACTTACTCCGATGGAAATGAACACAGCCTGTTTAGGATCCCAAAACATGGTCTCCCATTCTTATGACAGAAGTGACAGTTCCTGTTAAAGAAAGCAGTGGCGCACAGGGATTGTGACGTCCTGGTGGGAATCAGTAGATGGCACTGTCACAGGACACTGACAGAACAAGCCAAGGTGTGGGCATTATTGCAGCTCACACTGCCAGAAGGCTTAGTCCACTGAGCTGGGAGAGGCAAACTGGAATTCCTGGCAGCCGGGAGCTTGTGGCTAGGGCCCCTTCACATCTCTGAAGCAGACAGGCAGCAGAGAAACGCCGGAACCCAGAAACAGATTTAACTTCAAGGCCCCATCATCATCCCTCGTGACCTCCTTCTGCTGGCTAAGCCACAGTCCCACAGAATTCTACACTTTCCCAAAACAATGCCAGCAGCTGGGAATCGAGTGTTCAAATACATAATCGTGTGTGGGTAGGGGCTTGATAGTCAAATCATAATAAGAGGACTGGCAAGATGGCTTGCCGGGTAAGAGTGCTTTCAGGCGAGACTGTAAGAGCCAAGCTCAATCTCCAGAATCCACCAGATGGAAACTGACTTCTGCAAGTTGTCCTTTACCTTGCACACACATGTCCCCTACCCCATAAGTAAAGATTCTCTTTGGAAGCAAATCGCTTTACTGTCCACCTTCTCCAGCTTAGAAATAGCTGCTTAACACCCGAGAACACATCATACCCTCCTTCTTAAAAAGGGACTTGGAGTGTGTGTGGGGGGGAGGGAGAGGGGAGGCTGAACTTGCAAAAGACCCAGGTCTGACGCCCAGTGCCCATGTGGTGGGCTCACAAGCATCTGTAAGTTCAATTTCAGGGACCCTGGTGCCCTCTTCTGATCTCCTTCGGCACCAGGCATGCATGTGGGGCAAAGACATACATGGAGGCAAAATATCCACACCTGTGAGAGTAACAGCACAAAAAGAGGAGTGGGGGCCAGGCAAGGTGGCTCTGTGGACTTGCCATGAACACCTGGTAACCTGAGTTCCATCTCTGTAAGCCATATAAAAGGTGGAAGGGGAGGAGCCAGACCACAGACTTGACCTCTGACCTCCACACACAAGCCGTGGTACTTGTGCACCATATTCACACACACACACACACACACACACACACACACACACACACACTAATAGTAATAGTTATAATTTCTTTTTAAGGAAAAATGAAATAATGTCTTTTACTAATAAATGAATTGTACTAGATGTTTAGCTTATTAGTGGGCACACCCAACCTGTGTATATGTGTGTTTGGGTGTTTATGCACATGATGGTATATATGCCGAGCACAGTACATTACCATGTTATATGTTTAAGTGTGAGGAGTGGCCCATAGAGTACATATAAAGGTTAGTGGACAACCTCCATTTTATCCACTGAGCCATCTCTCGAGTCCCATTCTGTGCCTTTGAATATATATGTAGGTTCTTGTACTCACTAGTCCAATCAGGACACGAAAGTTAGCTGCATGATCCTGGAAATTCCTTTGTAATCAAGCACTCACCCATTGTTATCTAGTAACTCCGTATCCATCCTCCATCCATCCCTCTAGTGATGACTTTTCCAGAATGCCACGTAAGCGAGATCATGCGGCGTGTAAGCCGCTGCAGACCGGCAACTGATCATGGCGCCATCGAGATCCACCCCAGGCGTGAGGCTCTCCAGCTGAGCCGCATTGCTGGCCGGTCAGTCGCTCAGGGAAGGATAGTTGGGGGCATGTGTGGGAAGTTGCCACGCACATCTGCAGGCAGATTTGGGTAGATCGCACATTTTTGTTTCCCATGGGTAAGCGAGACCTTGGCTAGGTCATGTGAAAGTGGGACGTGTCACTTTTATAAGAAGCTTCCAAGGATGTTCAGAGTGGCTGTGCTGTGTTTACATTTCGATCCGCAAAGTATGAAAAGTTACAGCTGTTTCACCTTCTCATCAGCACTTAATACGGTCTGTGGCTTTTTTTTTTTTTTTTTAATTAACAAATTCTGCTCTTTGGCCATTTCTAGCTACTCTGGCGTTTTGTATGATTTTAAATTCACATTTGTTTGTTCGTTCGCTTGCTTGTCGTGCATTGGAAAGTGCAGGGATCATGGCAGCTGTTTGGTAGGGAGAGGACGATTTGGGGGAGGTAGCGCTCTCCTTTTAGCATGTGGTTCCAAGGGATCAAACTCAGGCCATGAGGCTTGGCGGCAAGAGGCTTCACCCGCTGAGACACCTCAGTGGCCCACACTGGTGGGTTTTGCTTCAGCCACTGTGACAGGTATGTGGTATGGCCTCGTGGCTCGCGTGCTCTTCTCCCTAATGACTCTGATGCTGAACAGCTTTTCCTGTTGATTTGCCACCTGCTATCCTTCTTGACGACGTCTCTACGACTTTTGACCGTTTTAAATTTGGCTGTTAGGTTTTACTTTATCATTTTTGAGTGTGTGTGTGTGTGTGTGTGTGTGTGTGTACACACGTGCGTGTGCGCGCGCAGATGCCCAAGTGTTTTATACCTCTGGAACAGTCATGTGATAGCCAATCAAAATGAAAGAACTGGCTAGTCTTTGTTATCAAATTGTCACACCTAGGAAGAGAGAACATCAGCGAAGAATAGTCTCTTTCAGACAGCCCCATGTACATGCTCCTGATATCCAGTTGGTGGGGAGAGTTACCAGCTCGCTGTGGGTAGTGCCACCCTAGGTGAGCCTGTGCTCTATGGTTCTTGCCTCTGCTCCTGCTTGAGTTCCTGCTCCGACTTTCCCCAATGACGGGTTAGCGGGCTTGGAGTGGAAGAGTGTCAGAATAAGGTTCCTCTTCAAGTTCTTTTTGGTCGGAGTGTTTGATTACAGTGGCCAAAGCAAAACTAAGAGAGAGAGAGGCCTTTGCTTCACCTGAGGAAAGCTGGTGAAAAGACTGAGCACCTGCGTCCAGAGAGAGAGAGAGATCTTTTCTCGGCAACCGCCGATTGAATCTAGAAAGGAACTGGGAGAAGAAACCAGGAAACAAAGAAGAACATGGAGAGAAGTTACTTACCTCCGAGATTTGGCTCCTCAAAAGGAAAGAAGAAATGAGGAGCGTGGTTCGTCGTCCAGCTGGGAAGGGAGGGAAAAGGAAACCGCACACAGTGGTGCCTTGCCCTGTGCCTGGGTCACCTAATTAAATATCCCAGAAATCCTAAGAGGTGGGGTCCCTTCTACAGAAACAGAACTTAAGACTTTAGGAGCTTGCCTGAGTCTTCCAATGAAGGACAGGGCCTGGATTCTGGTGGGAAGATGTCTCTACCCATGATCCTCCTTCTGCAGTTGAGAGTACCCACGAACACTTAGATCACACAGTAGTGGAGCGGGTCACTTAGGAGTGACTCCTCTGTCCATTTAAAGTGCCATAGTCCTGTTGACTTTCAGGATTCAGAAATAACCCAGATATTTGACTCCATGAGTCCTCTTTCATACCTGTATCCCATGAGGAAGGACCCTGGTGTACTCCAAAACATTATACTAGTCTATTGCTTGCTTCTCTAGAGGACCTTGACTAATACCATTTCACAGAAAGTGAAACTGATACCCAAGGTTCTTCCTTGCAAAGTTAGGATTTGGCCCCAGGTGGTGTGATTCTACATCATCCTGCCCAAACCACTAGCTTCCTGCTTCCTGAGTCCTTAGTGCCTATACAGTAATGGAATTCCTCAGAGGACAGTGTGGGAGAATGAACGGAGGAGCTTAGACCCTGGGCCAAGCCACTAGTGTCTTCCTCCCAAACTACCAGGGCTGCATCATGGGAGATAGATGAGAATTCTTGAGGGTGGGACTACTCCACTCAGAAGGAGGTAGAGAGATGAGGATGCCTCTTAAGACTGGCAGACAGGATTTATCTGAATTTGGGGGGCGGGGCAAGTAGATGTCTTCAGCCTTATAACATCATCCCATACTATGGTTTTCAAGGACCATTTTGGTCCTTATTTTAAAAGTAAACACTTTGGTGTATGTGTGTGTGTGTGTGTGTGTGTGTGTGTGTGTGTGTGTGTGTTGGGGGCTGATATTGAGCATTCAGCACTTTTGTGGGGATGAGCATGGAGCATCATGCACTGCAATTTGGCTGGGGAGAAAAGCCTTGACTGCATTTTCTGCACTCTCAGTCCTATGGCTATAAGAGATAAGGGTCTCCTCCCCAATACACAGAGAAACTTTTGGAGCATTTGGGCCGCTCTTGAGCTGGGAATTTGGATTCGTGAGCTTATGCTTCCTTCTCTCACTGTTCAACACTAGTAGAAACCAGTTGGCTTCATTATATTTATTAGTTTGAAAAATTGTTCAAAATAATAGTACAGACATAATACCTCATCAGGAATATCCAACAGTGATGTTTTGATAAACTCTATTGCCAGATCCCACCATGGATTATCAGGGATCTCTTTACTCCTGGAAATGAAGCCATCAGCATCCTTCGGTCTAATTAAAGAGCTGATTTCAGAAACTTCAGGACCAATTCCAGTGCCTCCCCTTAAAATTTTGTTCTGAAGAATAACTCTTGATACCAAGATCTACATTAGTTGAGGTCTTCTACAGAAACAGAACCAACCAAAGAGGATAGGGAGAGAAGAGAGGGATTATTAGAAGAATCAAGTGGTTGTTCAGTCTCCGAGGCTGGGTGTCTCAGCTGGTTCTCAGTATATGCCAGAATCTTGAAGAAGTAGGCTCTAAAGCCAGTGAAGAAATGGAGTTAGCAGCAAAAGCAGAACAAGGATGCAAAAAGCAAGCTTTTTTTTTCTGTATCTGTCACATAGGCTGCAAGCTGAAGGTGTGGTCCACTTTAAAGGTGAATCACACTTCAAGAGGTCTGGATTAAAAGTAGGTCTTACTACTTCAAATGATTTAATTAAGGGGGAAAAAGCCCTCACAGGTGTACCCAGCCACTTTGGTTTTAGTTAATTACAGATGTAGTCAGGTTGAAACCCAAAAATAGCCATCTCAAGTCTCCCCTTGTCAATTTGACACATGGTCATATCTCCTTATGTCATGGTTAATTTACAAATGAAAACAATAACCAGATCATAATTATGCCTAATATGATATATCTATCCCTTGTAATAATAGCAACTGTGTTATAAATTTACAGTAAGTGACAATGTCCCTTTAAGAACATTCTTCTAGTATCTCGAATATAAATATGATACCCATTGATAATCTCTTAATTGATGCTATATTACATGATGAAGAAATCAAAGAAAGAAAATATAAAGACCTGTACAAACACATTCTTAATAAAATATAACAGAAACACTCATGTCCATTATAATCCTCATTTTTGCGAATGGTCACATGGCCTTAGCTGGTATTTATAACTACCTTCCTCTACTGCCCATTCTGTATGTCCTCCATCCTCAGCAAGCACCTCAGCAGGTCTTGGCTCTTTTCCTGGAAGAATGACCCATACCTTCATTCTTGCCCTTTGTCATCCTGCCTGGATTAGGCTGTTGTGTCACTTCCCATTGACTTTAATCAGAGGACACAGCAGCACCAAGAGATGCCCTAAAGGATCCAGCATTTCAGACATAATCTTTCTTCCTTCTATTGTGGACAAGCAGTCTAATTTCCCCATGGTAATCTGGATCAATTACCCTTCCTAACACTGCTAGTCCTTTCTTAGCCAGTTGGTTTAAGGACATCAGAAGCCCAAAGTTGACAGGAGGAAATCTTGAGTTCAATGGAATATTTGTTGTTTCCCGGCTAAGGGCTGCTCCCTCTAGAGCCAACACTTTTAGGCCAACAAAACTTAAGTTGAAGGAACAGGAAGCAAAACTTTTTCTAGTGGGTAAGTAGGGTGATAATGAGTGAAACTATTCCCTTTTCCACCCCCTGATTCCTGGCCATGTGGATCCTGGCCATGGGAGAAAACATACCATATATTGGATGCTGATTCAAAGCATATATCACCTTCTAGAGAACCCTGCCCCAGCCCTTGAGGCTGCTGCTACTTAATCAATGCTGTAACTGTGTCTACAAAAGGATGCTACATCTTTCTATCAGACTAGCTGCTTCAGGATGGTGGGGAACGTGGTAAGACCAGTGGGTTCCATGATCGTGTGCTGTCTTAGTCAGGATTTCTATTCCTGCACAAACATCATGACCAAGGTTTATTCAGCTTGCACTTCCACACAGTTGTTCATTACCAAAGGAAGTCAGGACTGGAACTCAAGCAGGTCAGGAAGCAGGAGCTGATGCAGAGACCATGGAGGGATGTTCCTTACTGGCTTGCCTTCCCTGGCTTGCTCAGCCCGCTCTCTTATAGAACCCAAGAATACCAGCCCAGAGATGGCACCACCCACAAGGGGCCCTCCCAACTTGATCACTAATTGAGAAAATGCCCCACAGCTGGATTTCATGGAGGCACTTCCCCAATTGAAGCTCCTTTCTCTGTGATAACTCCAGACTGTGTCAAGTTGACACACAAAACCAGCCAGTACAATTGACCCCTTGTCAACTTGACACAGCAACATATCACTATTAAGCCTTAACCCTTACTTTCTTATTCATCCCCAAGATCTAAATAATGTTAAAAGTCCCAGTCTTTACATATTAAAAGTTCAACCCCTTTAAAATGTCCAGTATCTTAAAATTCAAAGTCTTTTAAAAATTCAAAGTCTCTTAACTGTGGGTTCCACTAAAATACTTTCCTCCTTCAAGAGGGAAAAATATCAGGGCACAGTCACAATCAAAAGCAAAACTCAAACTCCAATGGTTCCATGCCTGGGATCCAACTCACGATCTTCTGGGCTCCTCCAAGGGCTTGGGTCACTTCTACAGCTCTGCCCTTTGTAGCACACACCTTGTCTTCTAGGCTCCAGCTGCCTGTACTCCACTGCTGCTTGGTGGTCATTGCATGGTACTGGCATCTCCAAAACACTATCTTCTGCTGTAACTAGGTTTCACCAATAGCCTCTCATAGGCTTTCTTCATGGTGCCAAGCCTCAACTCTTTTGCATGACCCCTTCAGTCCTGGGCCATCAACTGCAACTGAGGCTACACCTTCACCAATGGCCTTCTGCAGCCTCTCACAGTGCCGAGCCTCCGCTGCTCTTCATGACCCCTTCATGCCTTCAAAACCAGTACCACCTGGGTGAGTCTTACACAGTACCAAGTCCTGCTACAGCACAAGTTACAACCTTGGCTATCTGGAACACATCCTCTGTGCTCTCAAAAAACACTTCCCAGAAGATTTCACTTCAGTGATGCTGGTTTCTTCTTAATCACAGCTAAGTTCTTAGCTCCGGCTAACCGGCATCAATAGTCCCAGTAACACAAAAGTTCTCTTTAGTGGTTCTGGTATCTTATTAATCACAGCTGATTCTTCAGCCCCAGCTAACCAAAACCACAGAATCTTCATGGCCCTGATAAGAGTCTTTAATCTTCCCTCTGAAATTCCACAAGCCAGGCCTCCATCTTCTGCACTGTTCCCAACATAATCTTCCAAGCTCCTCCACAACATCTCACAGAGGTCAACACTGAATGGACCATCTAGCCCAAAGTTCCAAAGTCCTTCCACAGTCCTCCCCAAAACCTGGTCAGGTTGTCACAGGAATACCCCACTACACTGGTACAATTTGTCTTAGTCAGGGTTTCTATTCCTGCACAAACATCATGACCAAGAAGCAAGTTGGGGAGGAAAGGGTTTATTCAGTTTACACTTCCACATAGTTGTTCATTACCAAAGAAGTCAGGACTGGAACTCAAACAGGTCAGGAATCAGGAGCTGATGCACAGGCCATGGAGAGATGTTACTTACTGGCTTGCTTCCCCTGGCTGCTCTCTTATAGAACCCAAGAATACCAGCCCAGAGATGGTACCACCCACAAGGGGCCCTCCCCACTTGATCACTAATTGAGAAAATGCCCCACATCTGAATCTCATGTAGGCACTTCCCCAACTGAAGCTCCTTTCTCTGTGATAACTCCAGCCTGTGTCAAGTTGACACACAAAACCAGCCAGTAAAAACCCACTGTCACACTTCTCTGGCTGTGAAGTGAGTTCTTTGGTCAAAAGCAATTCTGTGTGGAATACCATAACAATGCATAAGATATTCTGTAAGTCTATGGACAGTGGTTTGGGCAGAAGCATTAAATTCAGGAAAGGCAAATCCATAACCATCAGTATCTTGCTGGGCAGTGATGTCACATGCCTTTAATCCCAGCACTTGGGAGGCAGAAGCGGGTGGATTTCTGGGTTCGAGGCCAGCCTGATCTATAGAGTGAGTTCCAGGAGAGACAGGGCTACACAGAGAAACCCTGTCTCGAAAAATCAAAAAAAGAAAGAAAAAAAAACCAGAATAAGTATCTCCAGTAAAGACAAAATGTTGTCCTTTTCACAGGGGAAGTGGTTCAGTATAATCAACCTGCTACCAGGTCCTGCCACCAGGACCCTGGAGAATGGTGCCATATTTGGAGCTCAGTGTTGGTCTCTGCTATTGCCAGATCTGGTGCTTGGCAGCAGCTACAGCTGGATCAGCCTTGGTGAGTGGAAGTCCATGTCGTTGAGCCCAAGCAAAACCACTATCTCTTCCACTATGGCCACTTTGTTCATGGGCCCATTGGGCAATGTCTGGGGGAAAAGGCTGACTGTCCACAGAACGGGGTCATCTTATCCACTTGATTATTGAACTCCTCCTCAGCTGAAGTCACCATTTGATGATCATTTACATGGGACACAAATGTCTTCATACTCTTTGCTCATTTGCAGAGATCTATCCACATACTTCTTTCCCAAATGACTCTCACCAATTTTCTAATCATGCTCTGTTCAAGTCCCTGACCATCCAGACAATCAATTGACTACAGCCCATAAATCAATGAACAATTACACATCTGACCATTTTTCCTTCCGGACAAAATGTATGACCCATGTATATTGCCTGAAGTTCTGCCCACTGTGAAGATTTCCCTTCTCCAGTGTCTTTCAGGGTTGTCCCAGAAAGGGGTTGTAACACTGCAGCTGTCCACTTCTGGGTGGTGCCTGTATAATGTGCAGAACAATCAGTAAACCAGATACTTGTCTTCTCTTCCTTACTCAACTTATCATAGGGCACACCCCATGAGGCTATAGGTACAGCAGATGGCATTGTAACAGGAGTAGAAAACATAGGCATTTGGGCAACTTCTTGTCACTTGCTTATGTCTTCAGGACATTCTCAGGCCCAATCGCATATCTACTACTTCTGTTTGATAATGGATTGTTGCTGTGGACATCCTACTTTATAACTTGGTGGGTCAGATAACATTCATGGTAACTTGTTGGCCCATTGCCAAACGTTCAGTTTCCACTAAGGCCCAATAGCAGGCCAAGAGCTGTCTCTCAAAGGAAAAATAATTGTCTACAGATGATGGTAGAACTTTGCCCCCAAATCCCAAAGGTCCCTTCTGTGATTCACCTATAGGGGCCAGCCAGAGGTTCCAAACAGCATCTCTACCTGTCACTGACACCTCAAGTACCATTGTGTTTTCTGGATCATTGCACAGCAGTTTCAACCTGTTGAAGAGCCTTCTTCTGATCTAGGTCCCACACAAAGCTAGCAGCTTTCTGAGTCACTTGGTTAATGGGCCCGAGTAACGCACATAGTGAGAAATGTGCTGTCTCCAGAATCCAAATAGGCTCATCAAATGTGCTTCCTTCCTTGTGGTGGGAGGGGCTAGGTGCAATACCTTATCTGTCACCTTACAAGGCATATCTCTGCATGCCTTTGGATTTGGGTTGGATTTATTTCCTATCCATTGATGTGCATATGTTTTGGACCAATGAGTCCAAAGTGGTTGCTACCTCCTGCCCACTTGGTCTAATCAGCATAATGTCATCAATATAGTACACCCATGTGAATATCTTGTGGAAGAGACAGAGGACCAAGATCCTTTCTAAGTTATGACAAAGAGATGGACAGTTAATTTGTCCTTGAGGTAACACTGTGAAGGTATACTACTGGTCTTGCCAACTGAAAGCATTTTGCTTCTGGTCGTCCTTCCGGACAAGTACTGAGAAAATGGCATTTGCTAGATCAAAAGCTGCATACCATGTACCAGGAGGCGTGTTAATCTGTTCAAGTAAGGACACCATATCTGGTACAGCAGCTGCAATGGGAGTCACGACCTGATTTAGTTTTTGATAGTCAGCTGTCATTCTCCATGATCTATGTGTCTTCTGCACTGGCCAGATAGGAGAGTTAAAGGAGATGCGGTGGGAATCACCACCCCTGTATCTTTCAAGTCCTCGATGGTGGCACTAATTTCTGCAGTTCCTCCAGGCATATGATGCTGTTCTTGACTTGAAGTTTTCCTTGGCAGAAGCAACTCTAAAGGCTTCCATTCCGCCTTTCCAACCACAGCGGCACTCACGCCACAGATAAGGGAACCGATGTGAGAATTCTGCCAACTTCTAAGTATATCTATCCCAATTATACATTCTGAGAACTGGAGAAATAACCACAGGATGAGCTCAGGAAACCACTGTGAGTCAGACTCCAGCCAAAACTCCATTAATCACCTGACCTCCATAAGCCCCTGAATGAAAATGAGGACATGACCTCTCCGAGGGTTGGAGGAGAAGGGTTTTATTGTAGAGGTGAGGGAGAGAACAGCCAGAGGCATCTGGAACCAGGCCGTGAGAGGAAAAAGAGAGGGGGTAGTGAGAGAGAGAGAGAGAGGGAGGGAGAGAGAGAGAGACAGAGAGAGAGAGAGAGAGAGAGAGAGAGAGAGAGAGAGAGAGAGAAGTAAGAGGGCAAAGATGGCAAGAATGAGCCAAGAAGAACCAAGAGCATGGCTCTGAAATGAAGGTTTATATAAGACAGAAAAGATAGAGGAGGCCGGGCACAATGTTTCTTGGGGGTCTTCCAACATAAGTGTCAATTCAGAACCAGTATCCAATAGACCCCCGAAAGTCTGATTATTTCCTTTCCCTCTGTGAACACTTATCCTTATAAAAGGCCATGGTCCCGCTGGGGAAGGATGACAGAGGGGGAAGGGGGAAGCGAACAACCAGTAAAAATGTTAGGTATTTTATCAAGGTCCTTCCTCAGGGGAACCTGACCTTCATTCAATCAAGGGGCTCTGGGTCTGCAAACTGGCTCAAACCTGGTCAGAGGCCAGAACTCCCTTTTCCCATGATCAAATGTAGACTTTCTTTCATTTGTTTGAGAAATTTTCTGCTTATATGGATCAAACAAAAATGCAGTGAGCTTCTTATCTCTTTCATGTCTGGTGTCAAAATGCCATAATTGATTAACTAGAACAAAAGGTCTAAAGAAGTTGTACCACAATAAAAAAAGAAATCACTTTTGCCTGTGTTGTCCATTAGAGGTCAAGCCATTATGGACTTTGCTGTGTCTCTGCTACCCATTATGGTGACCAAGATCACCTTGCCTTTCGCAATCCAATGTTGCCACCTGGCTCCTGCTATTTTGGAGCCCAATTTAACCCTTTGCATTTAATTCGTCCAATGGAGCAGCATCTCCTGACCTAAGAAAATGTCTCCAACCCTAAGAAAATGTCTCCAACCCTAAGAAAATGTCTCCAACCCTAAGAAAATGTCTCCAACCCTAAGAACCCTCTCCAATTCAAAGGATGACAGCAAAGCTCTTCATGTGTGCAAGTGCCCCTCTCACCAACAATTTTGCACCTTCTAGGACTCGTGAATGGGCCTTCCCATTGCGGGGGATTAGGTTTTACACATCGTACCCACTCTAGCATTGGAATTTCCCTGAGCCTTAAAAATCTGTCCATCAACACTAAGCCGAGGGATACCGGGCATCTCTACCTCCTTTTCAGTAGGCCAGCTTTTGACAGTGCTTCGGCCAATCATTCAAACAAACTTTGACACCTTTAAAAAAAAATTGAGCCTCAATATAAAACCTAGAATCAGTGGGCCAGTATCAGTAAACTCAGCCAGATCTTGTTTTATGTTCCTCCATCTTCATCCCACATCCTTAAAATCCACTCCACAGACATCTGCTTGAATGAATTAGCAAAGTCATTAATCTCTTTAGTAGTATGGTGTACCTCCTCAGAGACTACACTTTCTACGTGTCCTCTAGGAGCCTGCTTAGCCTTAAGTCTGTGTCTTAGTCGGGGTTCTATTGAAGAGACATCATGAACAGAGCAGCTCTTATAAGAGAAAACATTGAATTGGGGCTGGCTTACAGTTTAGAGGTTCAGTCCATTATCATCATGGTGGGAAGCATGGCAGCGTGCAGGCAGGCACGGAGCTGGAGAAGGAGCTGAGAGTTCATTGTCTTGATCAGCAGGAAGCAGGAAGATGGAGAGATACTGGGCCTGGCTTGAACATTTGAAACCCCAAAGCCCACCCCTAGTGACAGACTTCCTCCAACAAAGCCCCACCTAGTCCAAGAAGGCCACACTGCTAATCCTTCTCAAGTACTGCCAATCCATATTGACAAAACATATGAGCCTTCAGGAGTCATTTTTATTTAGACTCCCACAGTCTGGTTATAGGCTTAGAGGCAACTATTGATGGCATCTCTTTTAGAGAAAGTCATTGCTGGATTAGCAGACAATAAAGGATTAATTTCCCAAATCAAAGGCAATATGTCAGGGGGTATGAAGGCATCTCCTGCTAAAGGTAGAGAGACTACTTCCTCAGTTGAGATAAACTCTTGAAAATCTGAGGGTTCAAAGTTCCCAGCCTCAATAGGGAGGGTCTCAATCCTACATCTCAACCCAAAGTTACAGGATCCCATTCTTTATCAACTAATGTCCTTTTTTCAACCACTGATACACTCCAAGTCTGGGACTGGAAATTTTCTTTTATTTTCTTTCTCATTTTATAATGAGAGCTTCAATCTGATTTTCTGCAACTTGAGCTCTGTGGCTGCTGGAGAGAAGATTCTCTTCCAGGGCACACTTAGAAACCATTAGACTGTTTATGCCCATCTGGAGCTGGTCAGTTCTGTCAATGAGTTCACTGTTGTCCTTTACCATATTCTGGGATGCTAGAAATTGCTTAATTATATCATGGAGCTCTTTCTTTTACTTTGTCAAATTATCCAAAGATGGTAGGAGAAACCAACTAGCACCACCATTTTCCTTATCTTTTTACAAATTGTCAAAAGTTTTATATACAGAGTTACCAAATCCATTGCCTCTCCCAATTGGTGAATCAGGATAATCAAGTGGATTTGTCCCCTTAAGCTTGTAAAATAGTTCTCTCCATGGGCTTTCAGTAGTCTCCAAGCTTCGAGGAGAGGCCTCAGTAACTGTAGATATTGGCAAATTGGAAAGCCTATTCAAGGTACTTAAAAGTATAAAAATATATATACTTAATTTTATACTTCTGTTGCTTTTAGAGCCACATCTGGTACCCATATCTGTATTCGTCCTGGTTTTCTAGAAGAACAGAACTTACAGAAATTATTAGACTGGCTTATAGACTATGGTCCAGCTAGTCCAATAATGACTGCCTACCAATGAAAGGTCCAAGAATCTAGTAGTCGTTCAGTGCATGAAGGTGGATGGGTCAGCTGGTCTTCAGTATATGCCAGAAGTAGGCTCTAATGCCAATAAAGGAATGACCCTGCCAGCAAGAATGAGAAGGAAGCAGGCAAAAAGCAAGCCTCCTTTTCCCATGTCCTTCATGTAGGCTGCCAGCAGAAGGTGTGGGCCAGATTAGAGGTGGGTCTTCCCACCTCAAAAGATTTAATAAATCAAAAACCCTTCACAGGTGTGCCCAGCTGCTTGGGTTTTGGTTAATTCTAGATGTAGTCAAGTTGACAACCAAGAATAACCATCACCAGCCCTCAAATATATTGAACACTTGGTCCCTGGTTGATGGAATTGTTTTGGGAGGGATTAGGACATGAGGCTTTGTTGGGGAAGGTGTATCACTGGGCATGTGCTTTGTGATTTCAAAAGCCCAGGCCAGGTTCAGTATCTTTCCCTGCCTCCAACATGACGAGAGTATTTAAGTTCTCTGCTAGCATAGAGAGGGACTCCAGCTCCATGTCCATCTGCTGCCTTGGTCCCTGCAGTGATGGTCATGAACTCACTCTCTGAAACTGCAAGCATGCCCCAAATTAAATGTTTTCTTTTATAAATTGCTTTGGCCATGGTGTCTCTTCACAGCAACAGAATAGTAGCTAAGGCAAGGCTCCTTCCTTCCTTTCTTCTTTTCTTCCTTCCTTCTCTTTGTTTTACAATGTAGCCCTGGCTAGTCTCAAACAAGGGAGCCAGGCTATCCTTGACTTCACAGAGATCAGTTTGCCTCTCCTGGAGTGCAGGAAATAAGGGCTTGTGCCACCACACTGAGCAGAACAGAACGTTTCTATTTAATGGTGTTAGTATATATGTAACAAGTGTAGCTGCTTTGTATATACCTTCTGGTTTTTGTTTTGTTCTGTTTTGTTTTGTTTTAACAAAATCTCAATGGTTCGATTTTCCCAATGAAGACCCAGGAGCCCGATGCTGGTGGGAAAGCCTGCTGCCTCGGAGAGGGCTTTTTCTCACTTGCTAATTGATGAGTCTGGCACAGCATAGTGTAGGGAATAAGCAGATAGTCCTGGGTTGTTTAAGAAAGGTAGTCGAATTGTGAGCCTGGATTCAAACCAGTACAGCACTGTTACTCCTTTGGCTTCTGCCTTGAGTTGCCTCCTTGGTTTTCTTTCCTCAATGACAGGCTGTAACCTATAGTCAAAACAAACTCTTCTTTCACAAGTTGTTTTGGTCACGGTGGCTACCATAATAACAGAAAACCAAACTAGGAAGTTACTCTTCTCGTTATATAACAAGCACTTTTAAGGGAGAGATGGTTTATTTTGACTCCGAGTTTGACACGATTATAGTCTCTCACGGTAGGAAAGACCTGATAACGGGAACACGAGACCCCCTGGTTGTGCTGTATACGTGAGCAGAAAGCAGGGAAAATCAGATGCTGGACCCCTTGTTTTTTTCTCTTGTCTTCCAATCAGGAACCCCAGCCCCTGGGATGGTGCCACCTCTACTCTCCATTCAGGGTTGGCTGAACTTTCCCTCCTCAGTTAAATCTTTCTGGAGCCACCCAGGCAGACACACCAATAGATGTGTTGCTATGGTGACTCCAAATCCAGTCAAATTGCTAATGAAGATTAACTACCTCCGCCAGGAATAAACAGGGTGTGTGTGTGTGTGTGTGTGTGTGTGTGTGTGGTGGTGCGCGGAGGTGAGGTTGATGGTGTTGACAATGACATTGATAAGGATGGTAAATGATGTCAGCGTAGGACGGCTACACTTCAAAGGGGCTATTTAGAAAAGGCCTGAGAAGGTGACCTTTACCATAACTAATATCTAGATGCTGTTAGAGTTGAGGTCACTGCTGGGGGCATGGTAGACGAGCCTTTAATCCCAGAATTTGGGAAGCAGAGATGGGTGGATCTCTGTGAGTCCAAGGGCAGTTGCTCTACATAAACAATCTTTTGGGAACTAGAGAAGTATGGAATCACCACTCCGCTTTGAAACCGTCCGGTTTTGACTCTGTGTGGTTAGTTTTTGTCAGCCAGACAGAAACGAGCTTGGGCTGGGAAGAGGGGATCTCAAATGAAGAGCTGCATCCATCAGACTGGTCTGAAGGCAAGTCTGGGGATAGGTATTTTCTTGAAAATATGGATGTAGGGGGGGCCCAGCCTACTGTGAGTAGTACCACCCCCCTTCCCCGCCCCGGGGCAGGTGGTTCTATGTGGTATAAAAAAAGCAAGCTGATGAGAGGACTTCAGATCGGCTTGTACACAAGTCTGTGGGGCAATTTCTTGACTAATGATTGATGTAGACAGGCCCCGCCCACCATAAACAGTATCATCCCCAAGGCAGACAGTCCTGAGTTGTATAAGAAAGTAAACCGAGCAAGTCGTAAAGAGAAATCCGGGAAGCAGCAAAGGCTCTTTGCTTCAGTTCCCGCGTTCAGGTCCCACCCATGAGTTCCTACCTTGGCTTCCCTACATGACAGACCATAACCTGTAAGATGAAAGAACCCTTTCCTCCCCAAGTTGCTTCTGGTCATGGTATTTAATCACAGAATGCAAACTAGGACAGACTTCTTCTGTAAGGTTGGATTGGGACTTTTCCTCTAAGGACCCAAAATGGCTTCCTTTATCATCTTTGTAGATACAACACACGCTCAAACCTCAGGACGGACAGAGCTCCGTATTAGAATGATTTTGTAAGTCTGTCCGTCAAAACATCCAAAAGAAAACGCTTGAGCCGGGGGACGCAGCTCTGCGGTCCAGCATTTGCCTTAGCAAGCACAAGGACCACACATGCGCGAAAACAAGAAAGCCCTTGTCTGGCACACAGCTGCCGCATTGTGTGGCTTCAGCCAGGCGTGGTTATGCACACCTGTGATCCAGCACTCAAGGGGCCCAGCCTGGCTACATAGTAAGACCCTGTCTCAAAAGAAGGGAAGGCGAGGGGAAGGGAAGGGGGAGGAAGGAAGAAACAGTCAGATTTGGAAGCAGAGGTCCGTCCATGTCACCCCCTTGTCAAAAGCACACCCACATCCCCTCCCTGTCACCTGCAGCTGCTGCCCCAAGACGAGGTCTGCTCTCCGGTGCAGGCGTCAAAGGTTCCAGCCCAGTCCCTGGCTCGCTCCAAGCAAGCACTGTCTTCTTTTGCTTCCCCGGAAGCTCTTGACTCAAAGCAGCTGCATGGACGACTATACCCCTGCCCTTCTAATCTCTCCCTCATCTGAAAAAAAAAATCTTAGAGGAATCCCCCAAAGCCAATACTTCTGACATTCTGAATTTCTCCAGTCAAACGTGGCTGCAAGTCAAGTGCCTGAGAAAGGTTTCCAGATGTTTACATCTGGTGAGGTGTGAGAGGTGGGAAGTGTGCGCATGCAGGGACACGGAGGATGCGCCATAACTCACCATCAGCAAAATACACTATCGATCACTGCACTGGGGCTGGGAAAGGCGGGGAATATGCTGACTCATCAAATTGGCAGAGGAAGACAGCAATAAAGAGTGATCGCCGCCCCCTTGGGTGTCACAGGTGCCAACAGCTGCCTGAGAACACAAGCTGGCTTCTGTTTGCATGGGAGCCAGAACCTTCCCTCGGTCCTTGAGGCCTAAGAAGGCCCCTAGCCCTCCTTGGATAAGCCTTTCTTGTCCATAAAAGGAAATCTTACACAGAGCCTGACTCTCTGACACGGGCTGCTTTCTTTGTAAATTCATGGTGAAGTGGAGCTAGATTGTTCAAGATTGGACCCACTTTCACTCTGTAACAACCTTTGTCCTACCTTAAAGTTGCATCTCTGAGGTCTAGCCTAGAGCCAAGGGGGCACAGCGGCTTCTGTCCTGGGCCCTAGATTTGTGTTCTTTAAAAGCCTACTATAGCAAATGGAGGTAGGAAAGCTGGCTGGAAAAGCAGACTGCCTTTCTGGGTCCCTCACACTTGTCCCAGATAAAGCTGCTGTAAGTGAGGGCACAGTGTCACCACTGGACTGGACTGTTCCATGGGAAATTTTTATTAAGGAATTGAACTGCCGCCGGGCGGGGGGGAGGGAGTGGCACACGCCTTTAATCCCAGCACTTGGGAGGCAGAGGCAGGTGGATTTCTGAGTTCGAGGCCAGCCTGGTCTACAGAGTGAGTTCCAGGACAGCCAGGGCTATAAAGAGAAACCCAGTCTTGGAAAAACAAACAAACAAACAAACAAACAAACAAAAAACCAAACAACAACGACAACGACAACAAAAGGAATTGAACTGCCAAGGCTGGGGAGGGGAAGGAAGAGAAAAGAAAATGGAAAAGTAAGCAGATTTTATATGACAGTCAGCAGGGCGAGGTCTTTGAGCTGATACAGGCTGTAAGGATTGGCCAAGAACCAGATGCCCTTCCCCAAGGTAGCTGACCTTTGATTCCTATTAAAAGAGGTCCTGATAAATGGAAAGCTGCCTTATGGGGTTCCAGAGGACTGTAAAATTTAGGCTTCTGTTTGCCAAATAACAATCCTTCTGTTTACCTGACTGTCTTAGTTGGGGTTTCCATTGTTATGAAGAGACACTATGACCAAGGCAACTCACCGTTTAACTGGGGCTGGCTTACAGGTTCAGAGGTTCAGTCCATCATCATCGTGTCGGGAAACCTGGCAGCGTCCAGGCAGACACGATGCTGGAGAAGGAGCTGAGAGTTCTACATCTTGATCCAAATATTGATCCGAAGGCAGTTAGGAGGAGACTGATTCCACACTGGGCGGAGGTTGATCACTAGGAGACCTCAAAGCCCACCTCCACAGTCCACAGAGACACACTTCCTACAATAAGGCCACACCTCCTAATAGTGCCACTCCCTGTGGGCCAAACATTCAAACACATGAGTCTATGGGGGTCATATTTATTCAAACCACCATACTGGCCAAAGTCTGTCTGTTTAGGACAATGTCATCAATGTGGCCATTTTGGGGTACCACTTTAGAACTGTCAGATGCCACAGCTCCTCTGTTATATATAGTTGCAGTCTTAAATGTCCCTCAAAGGCCTCTTGAGGGGTGGCCTCTAGTTTTCTCTGAACTCAATTCCCACAGGATTCAGTGCTTGCGTTCCTGAAAAAGAGGAATTCGGATGGCACACAGTCATAGACGAAGCTGTCAAGAGTTTAATTAGAGCAGTAGAGGAAGCACAAATACACTAGAAAAGAGCTGGCTGAGCCTTCTCAATGGCCCTCGTGCCTTTCCCCTTCCCCCCCGGGGTGGGTGCTTCTAGAAAAGGGTACACTTTTCTCTGAAGCTCATTTCATCTAGAATTTAGTCTGAGTAGATGTATAAGGCACAAGATGTATAACCCCTAGAGAAGTTGTTTTAATCTGACCTAGCTAGCATGGCCTTCTATTGGCCACAGTCTCTTAGGTGTGTTTTGCTGCCCTGGGCTGGCGCATCTAGAGTTGACCACACACAGTCCTTACATTTATATGCTGTTTCCCCACCTCCAGCTAGCCCACCTACTCGCTTGGTTTGTTTAGCCCTGGCTGGCCTTGAACCCACAGAGATCTGCCTGCCTCTGCCTCCTGGAGTGCTAGAATCAAAGGTATATGTCGCCTTGCCCAGTGCCTACCTGCTGTTTTATGTTTTATTGCTGGGGCCTGTTCATCAGTCTCTCTTCAAGTGTAGCCCCTGCCTAATTGACTCATGTGTTAACAGCTTGGCCAGCAGCTTGCAGCTCTATTGGAGTCAGTGGAACCTTTACGGGGCAGATTCTAGTAAAAGTCACGTTATTTGGGGGCATCGCTTGGAAGGGAGTGATGGGAGTGCATTCCCATCCATCCCCTTCTCTGCTTTCCAATTGTCACGAGGAGAGCAGCTTCCTCTCGTACATACTCCTACCGGCATGTGCCGCCTCACCACAGACATTAAACCAACAGGACCAATGGAGCACAGACTTTTGCAACCGTGAGCCAAAAGAAACCTTCCTTCTAAGTTGATTCTCTCAGGTCTATTAGCACAGTAATTGAGGTTAACCGACGTCTTCCCACCTTCCTCTGCACCACCACCATCACCACTACCCCCTCCTCCTACTCCTCTGTCCTCCAGAATTCAGAGTCAGGATCTTTTTTTTAACTTTTTTTTTTTTAGATTTATTTATATATTTTATATATGTGAATACACTGTAGCTGTCTTCAGACACCCCAGAAGAGGGCATCAGATCCCATTACAAGATGGTTGTGAGCTACCATGTGGTTGCTGGGAATTGAACTCAGGACCTCTGGAAGAGCAGTCAGTGCTCTTAACTGCTGAGCCAGCTCTCCAGCCCAGAGTCAGGATCTTTATAGAAGCAATAAGTGAAACTGAGCTCATTTGGGTAGGTCCTCTAGCAGGGTAACTGTGTCCCTAGAGGAACAGAAGGTTAGGACACTCACACAGATGGAAGATCATGTGAGAACACAGAGAGAACGCTGCTACTTGCAAGCCACCGTCAGATGCCTCAAAAGGAAAGAATCTTGCTGGTGACTTCTGACCTCCAGAACGATGGGAAGACACATCTCTGCTTGTTACTGCTCCCTCATAGAGCATCTGTGCTGCTTTGTTGTGGCCGCACAAGCAGATATACATACTAGGCCGTAGTCAGTGAAAGACTAGGACTGCTTTGTGTATTACTTTGCTTCCTCAGTATATGCTCTATGGCTTCTAAAGGGGGAAAGTGACCATAGCTGCAAGACAGTCTTCCAAAACCTAGTGGATTCATGTTGCAAGATATTTCCTATCCATTCACATCGAGGCAGTGATAGGCCAGTGATTGGAGGGGAGAGAGGAGGAGGAGAAAGGAGGGAGAGAGGCTCGGTGGGCTGCACGGTCAGAAGAGAGAGAAGGAGATATCCAGAAGGCTTCAGACATATTTCTGGTGTTTTGGAGAGGTTAGAAATATTGGGATAAGACTTTATCATTGTGAATTGGCATTATGTAATTGGGAGTTTTATATACATAAAGATATTATTTGGTTAACTATTCAAGTTTAAGACTCATGCTTTTATCAGGTATTTGGGTGCAGAGCAGGAGTGTGGGATTCCTGCCCTTTACAGAGTCTATGGCAGAGAGGAAAGCACAGCTGGGATGCTGTGAGAGCGAGCTGGGAACGATTGGCTCAGCGGCGACAGCGAGAGTCGCCCTGAGCTGGACCCGCCGGGACTTGGCGCAGAGGCCTGGCGGGGCGGTACTTTTTATAATTATTTCCCACTACAGATTCAAAACCAGTACTCAAGGCTGGAGTGATATCTCAATGGTTAAGAGCACTTGTTGCCTTGGCAAAGGACCTGGGTTAGTTCCTAGCACCCACTTTGGGCAGCCCACAATTGCCTTTCCAGCCAGACCAGTCAGCAGGGCACCTCTGTGGTCCATGCCTCAGTTGCTGCTCCAGCTTGACTTCCAGCCTTCCCCCCATGACCATTTGTGGCCCGGGAGTGTAAAGCAAACCCTTTCCTCCCCAAGTTGCTTTCGGTCATGGCGTTTATCATTGGCAGCCAGAAAGCAAGTTAGCACACAACTTGGATAGACATAACTCTACATAAAAAGATGTGCAAACCAGTTACTCATTAGAGAAATTCAAATGTAGACTACAACAAGCAAACAGTACATACCCACTGAGATATTTCTAATCTTTTAAGGAAAAATAAAATGTGTCATGGGGACTGTGAAGAAATTAGAATCCCTGTATGTTACTAATGGGACTGTGACATGTGTGGCACTGTGGAAAACATTGTAGCAGTTCCCCCAAAAAGTTGAATGTGACCAAGCATCATGGCCCATGCCTTTAATTCCAGTATCTGGGAAACAAAGATGGTTGGATCCCTATGAGTATGAGGCCAGCCTGGTCTACATAGAGAGTTCAAGGCCAGCTAAGAATACATAGTAAAATAAACAAACCAAAACTCTTGACCATAAAAGTATACAATCCAACAATTCTTCTCCTGGGTATAACATCCCCAACCGTTAAAAAAGAAGAAGGAGAAGGAGGAGGAGGAAGAGGAGGAGGAGGAGGAGGAGGAGGAGGAGGAGGAGGAGGAAGAGGAGAAGAAGAAGAAAGAGGAGGAGGAGAAGAAGGAGAAGAAGAAGAAGAAGAAGAAGAAGGAGGAGGAGGAGGAGGAGGAGGAGGAGGAGGAGGAGAAGAAAGAAAGAAAGAAAGAAAGAAAGAAAGAAAGAAAGAAAGAAAGAAAGAAAGAAAGCAGATATTCAAGCAAATTATTCATACTCAGTGGCAGCACCATTCACTGTAGACAAAAACCAGGAACACACTAAGCACCCTTGCACAGATAAGCTCATAAGCACAGTGTGGCCCATTCATAGCAGATTGTGGATGATGAATGAAGTAGTAATCCACCTGCTGATAGTCAGATTCAGTCCGTTTGGAGAAGAGTTTGAGTCAGAACAGTTAAGCTGAACCAGTCAGCTAAAGCCCACAAGGAACTAAGAAAGGGTGAGTTTATTCAGCAGTACGTCTCAGAGGCTGAAAGCATTCTACGTCTAGATTAGAGTGTATGGAGCCTGGAAGCTTCCAAGGTGAGGCCTAGGTTAGTAGATGGAGGCAGTGCACCTCCAAGATAACAATTACATCAGGTGAATACAAGATACTTTGCACATAGGTTTCCTTCGGGGGTGGTGAAAACATTTTAGAATGGAACAAAAGTAATGGTTGTTTCAAACTTGTGAACGCAGGGACTCTCTTATCACTGTTCACTATTGCAGTGTGGCCCGTGAGCTTCCGGGTGACCATCCTGTCATCACCTTGGATGACAGGTGCCCTGAGACTGGAGAGCTAGCTCAGTGGTTAAGAGCACTGGCTGCTCATTCATGAGGATTAGACCTGGGATCCAGTAGCCACTCCAGATGGCTCCGAAACACCTTCTCTAAGGAATCCAATACCCTCTTTTGGCCTTTGTAGGCACATGCATATACACACACATACTCTCCCATACACATAGAAATTAAAAATCTCTATTTAAAAATAACTGTTTAGGCACCTAATTCTGGGTCCAAAAGTGTCCATGAGTCCTGAACATTTAATCTTGGCAGTTGGCAACAGGGACAAAAAAAACAAAACAAAACAAAACAAAACAAAACAAAACAAAACAAAACAAAACAAAAACCTGTTACCTATGTGCAAAGTAATAAGTCTAGATTTCCATCTCATCCAATATACAGAAATTCCCCAACACCCATGTAAAAAGCCGCATGCCTGGAATTCCAGCACTGGAGAGGCAGAGACAGAGGGATTTCAGTAGCCAGCCAGTCTAATTGGCAAGCTCTAGGTTTAGTGAGAGACCCTGTCTCAAAAAATAAGGTCACTAGGTTGGGGAGATGGCTCACTAGGTAGGAGTATTTGGCGTACAAGCGTAAGAACTTGAATTCAAATACCTAGAAGCCACATAAAAAGCCAGGTGTGGCCACAACTGCCCAAATGCCCAGCACTTTGGGGAAGTGGAGACAGGAGGATAACTGGGGCTTGTTGACTCCCGTCTTAGCTTCAAGTTCAGTGAGAGAGCCTGTCTTAGGAGAATAAAGTCTCAAGAGAATCCTCCTCTGGCTTCCATGTATGTATGTAGGCATGAGCATGCATGCATACACAGAAAGAGAGACATACACAGAAAGAGAGACAGAGACAGAGACACACAGAGAGCTACAGAGATACAGAGAGACAAGAGATGGAGACAGAGAGAATTTTAAAATTAAAAAGTGGAGATCAATTGAGGAAAACACCCTGTGTTAACCTCTGGGCTCTATATAATGCACACATGTATATATAAATTAACCTAAATGACAAAGGCCACATGAGACCAATGACATCAGTGGTGATCAAGATCCAGATATACCTTGCAAACTTCCCAGGACCACACAGTTGCCTGAGGCCTGCCAGATAGAGCCCAGGATTCCATCTCGTCTCTCCCCACTGACCTGAGAACTATCTGGCTTGGTCTTAGACTCAGCCCCATGGGCCTCTCTTCAAGCTTGCCATGTGCTCCCACACCACAGTTTTGCTTTTCCCTCTGCAGGAATACCACCATCAAATGTAAAGGCTGATTAAATAAAACTCCTACCACCCATTAGCATTTCCTCATCAACAACCCTTGCTCCTTGCCTGAACTTTACCTTAGTTCTGGAATTGTTACATTAGAGATATACTATGATGTATATTATATATGCTTTATATTGTATATATAGTTAGTTGTATGCATTGCTACTTATGATATATTATCTAGTTATATATTTTATATATAACACATACATTTAGTCATTTGTTGCTATATAGCCATATGTAGGTATGCATGTATGTATATTTTGTTATACATCTGCCATTTAGCTTCTGTGTTTTGGGGCCAGTCCTAAATTGAAACAGGTCACACTACCTCTATAAACTATATCAGTGCTCTCAGATTACTTCTCAAAACTGGAAGTGACCCTCTGAATAAGCTTTGTTAACTTGATGTAATCTAACTGTGCTGGTTAGGTTTATTTTATTTTATTTTATTTTTTATTTTATTTTATTTTATTTTATTCATTCATTCATTCATTCACTCATTCATTTAGTCAACTCGACAATAACTAGAGACAATAAGGAAGAGGGCACCTCAACTGAGGAATTGCCTCCAATAGCACTGGCCTTTGAACATGTCTAGGGAACATTTTCTTAGTTGCAAATTGATGGAGGAGGACCCAGACCACTATGTCAGGGCCACCCCAGGTGAGTTGTCCTGGGTTGTATAAGAAAGGTAGTTGAATGCAACGGTGGAAACAAGCCAGCTTTACTTTGTAGCCTCTGCTTTAAGTTCCCCCTCAGATTGTCTTCCCTGGAGGATGGACTATAACTTGTAAACTAAATAAACTCTTTCCTTTCCCAAGTTTCTTTTGGTCAGTGTTTTATCCCAGTAATGCTGGAGCAAACTAGAACACTAGAATCACCTGAGAAGAGTTTCAGTGAGGGATTGGCTAGATCCAATTGGCCTCTGGGTATGTCTGTGGGGCATTGTCTTAATTAAGTGAACTGATGTGGGGAAGAGCCAGCCCACTATGAGTGGCACAATTCCCTAGGCAGGGGATTCTGAGCCATTTAAGAGTGGAGAAATTGAGTTAAGCACAAGCTAGCAAGCTAGCAAGTAATCATGCACGCCATGATGGTTTGAATTAAAAAAAAATGGCCCCCATAGGCTCCTAGGCTCACACTATTAGGAGGTGAGACCTTGTTGGTATAGGTTTGTCCTTGTTGAAGGAAGTGTGTCACTGACGATGGGCTTTGAGGTGTCAGATGCTCAAGTTAGCTCCATTGTCTCTCTCTTCCTGCTGCCTGCCAATCTGGATGGAGACCTCTCAGCTCCGTCCCCAGCACCAGGTCTGCCTGCCTAGTACCATGCTTCCCGCCATGACAGTAATGGACTGAACCTCTGAACTGTAGGCCAGCCCCAATGAAATATTTCTTTATAAAAGTTGCCATGGTCATGGTGTTTCTTCACAGCAATAAAACCCTAACTAAGGCACATGCATTCATTTCTCTCTGGTTTTAACTGTGGATGTTATATGACTAGCTGTACTTCCCACCTTGATTTCCCAGTGATGATGGACTGTAACCTAGAAACATAGCTGAAATAAATCCTCTTCTTTCCTAAACTGCTTTTTTGTCTGAGTGTTTCATCGCAACAACAAAAAATAAACACGGAAGAACCCCTAATCCTGAATTTAGGCTATGGGTTCCTGGTTTGGCTTGTAAAGTGTTGTCACTGTCATTAGGCCACTTGGCGATTCTGTCTTTGATCATAATTATGAACATTTTTTGTCTCTTGCAGTAGATTGTAAGTTCCTTAGGGACAGGGACTTTATTGATTAGCTTTGCCAGATCAGCAGAGACTCAAACCCATAGCAGCTTAAATGTACAAGTCTCTTGTGTGTAAAGGTTTGAGGAGTTGGCAAGATCGCTCAGAAGCTACAGGCACTTGCCATGCAACCCTGAAGTTCTGTGTAAAGGCGGAAGAGGAGGACCGAATCCCCCAGAGTTGTCCTCTAACCTCCATTCGCACGCTATGGCACCCACATCTCAGCACCTCACGTTTGCAAGGATGAACACTCATGATATAGTAAGTTTTTTTTTCTTAAGGCAAGGAGGGGCTGGGGAGATGGCTCAGCAGGTAAGAGAACTTGCTGTTGCAACCATGATGACTTGAGTTCAAATCCTAGCACCTACGTTGAAAACTACTTGTAGACTGTCAGCTAGTGCTGTGGGGGGCCAGAGACAGGAGAATTGCTGTGGCTTGCTGGTCACCAGCATGCCTCCAGGTTAAGTGAGAGACTCTGTCTCAAGGGAATAAGCTGGAACGTGATATAGCAGAACACAGGATATTCCCCTGTGCCCACTGCACAAGGGAGCACAGGTACATATAATACCTGCAGTGTGCACATTCATGTACAAGCACGCACACATGTGATCTCTCTCTCTCTCTCTCTCTCTCTCTCTCTCTCTCTCTCTCTGTGTGTGTGTGTGTGTGTATGTGTGTGTGTGTGTGTGTGTGTGTGTGTGTGTGAGAGAGAGAGAGAGAGAGAGAGAGAGAGAGAGAGAGAGAGAGAGAGAGAAAGAGAGAGAGCAGATGTAAGCAGTTTCAAATAAGAATGACCCAGGCTCCTTCCAACACGATTCTACAGCTCAAGCTTGACAAAGCAAAGCCTGTGTCTCCATGTCTCATGACAGCACCTAGTGCTCATCATCACATCCACAGCTCCAGAGGAAAGATTTTAAATCTGGCCAAATGCGAGAAGGTATTATAGTGGGAAAACTGCCATAGATGGCCATATGCATCAGAGTATCCCAAACAAGTCCAAGGGAGTGCCTGACACAGCCTCAAGCAATGGGACACAGGACACAGGACACGGGACAGTACAGTCAATGAGAATGCAGACTCTGGAATCATCTGCCTGGATTTTAATATCCATTTTATTTGCTGTCTGACCCTGGGCACATCACTTAACCACTCTGTCTCAGTTTCCTTATGTTGAAAATGGGCGAAAACAATAGCACTTGCCTCTCATGGTCATTGTGATGAGCAAATGAATTTACTGTGTAAAGCCTTTCAAAAAGTAAGAGGTGTGTGGTCCGTACATGACAGCTCCTATTGTTATGGTGGTGGTTTGGTCAACAAATGATCAATTGTAGGTGTTGTCTGCTAAGGATGTTGGAGTACAGAGTCTCTTACCTCTCCTTTTTTTCTTCAGACAGGGTCTCACTATGCAGCCTTGGCTAGACTAAAGCTCACCATATAGATCAGGCTGGCCTCAGACTCACAGAGATCCACTTGCCTCTGTCTCCTGAGTTGAGTACTGGGTTCAAATGTACGAGACACCACACCCTGCCCACTCGTTTTGTTTTGGTTTTTTTTTTTTTTGTCTGTTTGTTTTTGCTTTGTTTTGATCATGTTTTTTTATTTTGCCTTTTAATTCTAATTTTAATTTAATGTTGTGTGTGTGCCTGAGTGTATCTCTGTCATCTTGTGTATACAGAAGTCTGGGAAGGTCAGAAGAGGTGTTGGATCCTCGGGAGCTAGAATTAACAGATGGTTGTGAGCTGTCACTCGGGTGCTAGAAACTGAGCCCAAGTCCTCTGCAAGAGCAGAAAGTGCTCCTAACTACTGAGCTGTCTCCCTAGACCCCAACAATGTTTTTACTAATTCTTTGAGAGTTTTATATAATATGTTTTGAACACATCCATTGCCTTCTCCAAAGTTCTCCCAGATCCACCCCTACCTCCCTACCTCCCTACCCATCCAACTTCATAGTTTCTTCTGCTCTTTTTCTCTTTAAACCCTCTGGTTCACTTAGCATTGGGTCGCTGCTCCTGGGGCTGGGGCCTGCCCTGGAGTGTAGTCTGCACACCAAGGTTATACCATTAAACAAATGTGACTGTCCCTCCTCTAGCAGCTATAAAATGCCAATAGCTCCTCAGCTAGGGATGCTCACCTCCTCTGCTCCATGCTGGGATTTTGTCCAGCTTGAGCTTCTTCGGGTCTCATGCATGCTGGTCACAATCACTGTGACTTTATAATACCAAAGCAAGAACAAAACAAACCCATTGTTTCCTAGGAGTCATCCACTGCCTCTGCCTCTTACCCTGTCTCTGTCGCTCTGAGCCTTGAGGGAAAGGATGTGATAGAAATATCCTATGTAGGACACCCATTGTGGATCTCTCTGCTAATTAGTATCTACTAAACTGACTTCTGAGTGTTGTTATTTAAACTTCAGTACAGATTTACTTCCCATGCCCTTGAATTTGAACCAGTCTCTCTGATGAACAGAAAGCAATGGTTGTGACTCCATGGCAAGTCCAGGCCTCGCCCTTGGAGAGCGGGCAGCTTGGGTTTCTGTTCCCTTGGTGGTCAACTATTGTATAAAGAGTCTTGATATTGTGCTGTCAGGTAAGGTAGTGTGGGAGGAGAAAAACTTTGAGGCCAAGAGACACAATGGGAAGGGCAGAGAAGGCCACCAAGCCCTTGACTATCTGAGTCCAGGTGGTGGGGGTACCAGACACTTGAGAGAAATCACAGCCAGACACTGGTGGTTGTGCCTTGTGAGTAGGCCCAGTCAATACTGTATGGAACGGAACTGCAACACTCTCCCAGTGGAATTGCAAGGAACTAGCACTTTTGTTTGCATCCATGAAGTTTGGAGGTGGATTGAGGATCCTGCAGCAGAGAGTCCTGAGGCTTCCGACCTGGCCTGCTACAACTCTTGGGGACATATGTGCCCTTGTGTCAGGGCAGCCAGCTGTTGGTCCTGATCCAGGAAAAGTGAAAGAGACACTTTCAACCTTTATTGTCTCTTTAATGAAAAAGGTCCCGCCAGTATTTGCTGCCTGGATTCCCTCTGGTTTCTTCAAAGGCCATTTAAGATGAAGTTTAAGTGTGAGGAACATCAATCCCAAGAGTTCTCTTAGAGATCTGGTGTCCCCCCCCCTTGTTCTGCCTGTTGTCATTCATACATTTATGAATGTTAGTCTGACGAAGTATTTTTCCCCTACAGCATCTTGATCGATTTCCATGATGAGAACGCTTTCCTTTACCAAATCAATATGGCAACTAGAGACCTGGATGTGGCACAGGATCTCAGGGCATCTCAAATCTCAGGACTACCTATTTCATGTTGGTGTGAGGAACACACTACCTTGAACCATTGTAAAATGCAGCTTTCCAATTCTTTCTTGTGCTTCCCATCAAAGTTGGTGTTTATTGCCAGGCATGGTGGCTTACACCTGTAATCCTAGCACTTGGAAGGTAAAACCAGAAGAACTATCCTTAGGGTTCAAGATCATCCTCTGTTACATGGTAAGGCCAGTCTGGGGGTACATAGACCCTCTCAAAAAAATCAGTCAGTCAAACAAACAAGCAAATAAGGAATGGAGATCTAACCAAGTGCCTATTGACATTACTACTCCCAGGTCTGAGGCAGAAAGACTATTTGAGCCTAGGAATTCAAGACAAGCCGAGGCAATATAGCAAGATCCTGTCTCAAAAAACAAAACAGGAAAAAGAAAGAATTAGAACCTGTCTCCCCCTTTCAAATCTGAGTGGATCTGCCCATGACTGCATTGGCCCACATGTTATAGCATATATGAGACTGAATGACTGCCAAGGCCATGAAACCCCTTTCTGGGTCTCTTAGAAAAGTTGCTGTCCTAGTTAGTGTTTCCATTCCAAGGCAACTCTAAAAAGGACAACATTTAATTGGGGCTGGCTTACAGTTTCAGAGGAGAGAGTCCAGTATCATCAAGGTAGAAGCATGGCAGCATCTAGGTAGGCATGGTGCAGGAGGAGCTGAGAGTTCTACATCTTGATCCACAGGCAAACAGAAGACTATCTTTCAGGCAGCTAGGAGGAGGGTCTCTCAAAGCCCATTCCCCCCCCCCCAGTGCCATAGTTCCTCCAACAAGGCCACACCTCCTAATAGTGCTACTCCTTGGGCCAAGCATATTCAAATCACCACATTTCACTCCCTGCTCCCCCCCCCCCCGCATAGGCTTGTTCAAACATGTAAGTCTATGGGGGCCATAACTAGCCATAGCATAATGCAGAATACATTTAGTCCAATTTCAAAAGTCCTATAGTTTATAGCAGTCTCAACAATGTTAAAAGTCCAAAGTTTAAAGTCTCTTCTGAGATTCATGCAATCTCTTAACTGTTTTCTCTTAAGAAATCAAAATCAAAAGCCGGGCAGTGGTGGCGCACGCCTGTAATCCCAGCACTCTAGGAGGCAGAGGCAAGAGGCAGAACTTTCTGAGTTCGAGGCCAGCCTGGTCAACAGAGTGAGTTCCAGGACAGCCAGGGCTACACAAAGAAACCCTATCTCGAAAAAACTAAATAAAAAAAAAACAAAAAAAAGAAAAAGAAAAAGAAAAAAGAAAGAAAGAAAGAAAGAAAGAAGAGAGAGAGAGAGAGAGAGAGAGAGAAAGAAAGAAAGAAAGAAAGAAAGAAAGAAAGAGAAATCAAAATCAAAAAGAAGTTCACATAACTCCAAAATCATGCAGGATATACATTACCATTCCAAAACATTATGGTGAGGAAATACTGGATCAAACAAGATGGACAAACTCCAAACTCTGCATCTCCATGTCTGATGTCAAAGCGATCTTCAGATCTCCAGCTCTCCTTGCTTTTTTGATGGCAGCACAATTCATTCTCTTTGGTTGGTTCTACTCCCTGTTAGCAGGTTTCCTAGGCAGGTGTCAAAGTGCTCTTCAGACCTCCAACTCCTTCATCTTAGTTGACTACAACAAGTCTCTTTCTCTTGGGCTGGTTCTATGGCCTGTTAGCACATTTCCTCAGCAGATAGCCCATGACTCTGCCACCTCTATCATCTTGGGGTCTCCAAGGCAACTTCAACATTATAACTTCTTGTTCCAATGTCTGGGATCTAGACATGATCTTTTAGGCTCCTCCAAAGGGTTTGGGTTACTTCTCCAGTTCTGTTCTCTGTAGTACTCTAGGCTCTGGTTGACTCCACTCTGCTGCTGCTGCTGCTCTTGCTGTTCATCCTACAGTATTTTCATCTCTAACATGCTGGAGTCTTCCTCTGCAACTAGACTTCACCCTCTCATAGGCTCCCTTCATGGTGTCAAGCCTCAACTCCTTTACATGACCCCTTCAGTCCTGGGCCATCAATTGCAACTGAAGCTGCGCCTTCACCAATGGCCTTCCATGGCCTCTCACAGTGCCAAGCCTCAGCTGCTCTTCATGACCCCTTCATGCCTTCAAAGCCAGTATCACAAGTCCAGCTGCAGCACAAGGTACAATCTTGGCTATCTCTGGAACATAGTTTGTTTGTGCTTTCAGAAAACACTTCCCAGAAGATGTCACCTCAGTGATGCTAGTCTCTTCTTAATCACCGCTCATTTCTTAGCTCCAGCTAACCAGCATTAGTTGTCCCGGTAATCCTTTCTATTTTTCACTCTAAAGCCAAGGGCACAATGACTGAAGCTGCTGAGTTCTGCTGCTTGCTGGGGCTAGAACATAGCACCCCTTTTCTATTACATTATCAGCAGCTTTCTGTTTTCTAACTCCTTCACTGCCTAAGCTTGACTGTCTTGGAACTTGCTCTGTAGATTGACCTTGAACTCAGAGATGTGCATTGCTGTGTCTCCAGAATGCTAGGATTAAAAACATGTACCACTATGCCTGGGCCTAAGCTTTTCTTGGCCAGTATTCCTCAAGATCCAGATCAAGAGCCTGTATCTTCCATTTCTGGATCGTAGTTCATTCTAGATTAAAAGTTCAAATTAAAACAATAACCAAGTAAACAATTAGTTTATTTGGGTGGTATCTTGCCCGCAAGTCACCACTCCCTTAATCTGTTTATCTCCTCAAATTCTGGATTTAGCCCCATTGTATTTTCTGCCTCTGTTTTATTACTTGAACTATACTTTTTGTACTTTTCCTTTCTAAGCTTGCTATGCTTGATCAAAACACTCCTCTTAAGACTGAGCTACAGGATAAACTGTAAACTAGGCTTTTTTAGACTTCCTTTGTCAATGCAATTAATCTGAATCTTTTTACTTTAGCCTCAGGTAGACTCTACAGACAATGACAAAAGCAGTCACATTCTCACAAGAACAGTCTCCAGACCACATACTGAAATTTGTTTTCCACTGAAACCTCTTGGGCCAGGTCTGCACAGTTCAGATCACTCACAGCAACAAAGTCTTCCATATTCCTACTAGGATGGCCCATTAAGGCCCACTTAAAGCATTCCACTGCTTTCCAAAATCCCAAGATCCATATTCCTCCAAACAAAAGCATGGTCAGGCCTATCACAGCAATATTCCAGTCCCTGGGACCAACTTCTGTCTTCGCTAGGGTTTCTATTGCTGTGAAAAGACACTATGACAAGGCAACTTTTATAAAGGACATTTAATTAGGGCTGGTTTACAGTTTCTGAAGTTTAGTCTATTTTCATCATGGTGGGAAGCATGGCAGCATCCAGACAGGCATGGCACTGGAGGAGCTGAGAGTTCTACATCTTTGACAGCAGTCAGGTGAGGACTGACTTCCAGGCTGCTAGGAAGAAGGTCTCTCAAAGCCCACCCCCACAGTGATACACTTCCTCCAACAAGCCACACCTACTCCAACAAGGCCACACCTCCTAATAGTGCCACCCCCTGGGTCAAGCATATTCAAACCACCACAGGAAACTGTTTCAATAATGCTAAAATTGTAGTGCTGGGGGCACTGAAGCTGACAGGCAGGCAGGCCAGCAGGCATGTGAGTGAAGCCATCTTGGACTTCCCCACACCCCAGTCCCCAGCTTATCTGCCATTCAGCCAATATCTCAAGGAATGAAACAATTGCCCAGCCTGTCTGAATTCGTGCCTCATAGATATGGGTATACATAAAGGTATGAGTATGTGAAGTGGAAATTCCCGGTTTCTTTGGAGAAAGATGTGATGTTTTTCTGGAAACTGTCCTATGAGTGGATGTTTTTGCTGAAGCAGACACATGGGAGGATGTTTTGCTGAGAATAAACATGTGGTATTTTTCTGGAAGCTGCCTGGGAAAAGGGCATGAGATGTTTTCACTTGAGAGAACATGTGATTGGAAAAGATACAAATATAACCCAATAGACAGTGGAGTCATCCACTCTTGCATTGGTTCACCTTGCTACTCTTTGCTGGTCTTGGGCTTTGCTGACGCTGGGCTTTGCTGATGACACTGTGGCATTGTTTCCCCTTGCTTTCTTGGCTAATCATCATTTGTTGTGACTTCATAGAAAGAAATGCACCAAAGAACTTCTTGTTCCAGCAGCTTCTTGTCACTTCCTCGGACTGTGGCCGATTATCAGAGACCCTTAGTTTCTTCTGGATCAAACTGCCATTGCCAATTTGTGAATGAATGGTGTTTGCTAGTGGATTGAGCTACCACTGTTGACTTTTGTGAACTGAACTGCTATTACCCTGACAGCGTAGATTGGATTTGCTCCAAAGAACAGTTTCTAAACAGGTCCACATCCTCCTTCGCCCTCTTAACCTTTTCTTTCCACTACCTCTGGTGGGTGGTGGGCTAGAAGGGAGGTTAAAGCATTTAAGAACCTTTACTAAAGTAAGTTTTGAAAAATATAAGCCTACACGTATGGGTATGTACATATAAATGCAGATGTCCAAAGAGACCAAAAAAATGGTGTCAAATCCCCTGAGTGGTTGTGAACTTGCGTGCTGGCAACCCAGTTCTGGTCCTCCAAAAGAACAGCTTCTGCTGCCACACTGCACACCCCAGGCTAGCTGGTGCCTGGGCTTCTAGCCAATTGTCCTGTTTCTGCTTCCCATCTCAATATAGGAGTGCTAGGATTATGATGCGTGCACTTTGCCTAGGGATTGAGCTCACATCTTTCTGAGTCTCCATTTGGGCTTTCTCACTGATGAGCCCCACTCAAGAGGAGGAATTTTAGAGAAAGGCCACAGCGGCTACTATATGACATTGGATCATTTAACTCATTGTTGCCCATTCTCTGAGCCTCCTGACTCCGCTAATCTGGGTGCTGGAACACTACCTTTGCTAGCCCCAACGAACATCAATGGCACCAATGGTGGCAGCCTTGAACCACGCTTGGCTCAGTCCCGGACTAGTAACTCAAGTCCTGCCAAACCTGAAAGTCTAGACACAGAAGAGCTCTGAGCCAAGCTTCGGTTTCCCTCATCTAACAGCTCTAATCATATGGGCTGTTAAATAGTCAATAGTCAATGTTGTTCTTTTGTTTGGTTTGTTTGTTTTGTTTTTGTTGTTTTTATTTTTTTGTGGTGGTGGAGACTTCTGACTGAACCATCCAAGTGGTTGCTATAATGTAGTTTCCTCTTTCTAATACCCCAGTCTCTTCCCCACCCCCAGCCCCAGCAAAACATTCTGCAAGGCAAGAGGCTACAAAGGACCTTGTTGCTTAGCAACAGGAGTGAAGCTAATCAACACAGCTCTGAATATTAATATTTTTCCAAAACACGACTTATCCTGAAATTGTGCGGCAAATGCGAGGCCTTCCTTTCAATATAAACAGTCATTTTTAAAAAAACATCTATAATTAATTTCGTGATGTGTGCTCATTTCCTTCACTGGCGGATTAGCCTTGTTAAATAATAACCGCAAGGCCTTTGTGCAGCACGTTGAGTCGGAGCTTGGTAATTCTGTAGGCCTCGGAAAGTCACTGGGAAGAGTGGATGGAGCCAGTATTTAAAGAGCTTAGGTCCAGCAGAGCCCAACTCAAGGACCTTTCTCCTCCAAATGATTTTTCTCTTATTCTTCAACCTGCCTATAATCCACGATAGAACAATTCTGAACCTCAGTCTCTTCATCTAGGACACAGGGACAGTGAGAGATTGGATTCTATTAGTCCTTAATGACCCTGCAGCTCTAACATCTGGAGCGTCGTCTAGGAGCCGTGTGTGATGAATCAACAGCTCCTCAGTATTTCAGCCTCTCCTTCAAGGCGAGCATAACAGGAAAGGGAAGGAGGAGAAAGACCAGAGAAGGCGCTGATGAGGGTTACTTGAGAAGATGGCAGGATGGAGCTCAGCAATGGCTGGCTTGCCTGGCTTTGCTGAAGGAGATAAGAGCAGAGAGGACCCTGGGCTGGAGGAGCGAGGGGCTCCTCTTCCAGCCGCAACAGTGGGGGCAGGTCAGATCACAGAAGGCGACTCTTCACTTCCCTCTGAGCCAGGGAGGTCCTACTCATCCCAATGAGACAGGGGCATCTCAGGAACGCCGCGTCCTTTGACTCCTGCAGCCATGTCAGGATGGTGCCTCACAGATGTGCCAGAGATCAAGAGTCACAAAAGGGACACAAAAGGGATGCTAGTGGTTTTTTTTTTTTTAATAACTATGGCGATGCAGATGCAAGGAGTGTCTTCGGGTATCTTTTACTGCTTCTCTCTTTCAGCTCTCCATCCTAGGGTGACACCATGAGACAGGCTCCTCCATGAAGCTCCCTCCCCAAACCAGAAGACTTCGTTTCATCCTCATAGCTTGTAAGGGTCTCAGTACTGGCAACCCCAACAGAGGGTATTAGAGGAGCAGAGTAGCCTCGGGTCACACATTCAAACCAGAACCAACTATCGTGACCCAAAGCACAGCGTATTTGAGGACTGTTGGGCTGCTTTGAAATGGGATCTCATATGTCTCATGCAGAAGGTTCAAACTGTGTAGTAGAGGATGAAAAGACCTTGAGGTTCTGAACTTCCAGCCTTTGCCTCCTTAAGTGTTGGGGTGACTGGATTGCTAAGCAAGCACTCTGTCAACTGAGCTAGGGATGCCAGATACTAGATACCCACTCACCTCTAGATTTCAGACAAACAATTGTGAGCCCAATGCTTTCGTAAGACATACTGACAAAAATTACTTGTTAGCCAGGCGAGGTGGTGCACACCTTTAGCCCTGGCACTCAGGAGGCTGAAGCCAGAGGACCACCAAGAATTCAAGGCTAGTATGGTCTAGTAACTTTCAGGCCATCTGGGACTACAGAGTAAGACTCTGTCTCAAAACAGCAGAAAAATCACCTTTCTAAAATTCAAATGTCTGGGTTGGAGAGATGGTTCAAGGACACGGGTTCATTTCCCAGCACCCACATGGCAGCTCATAACTGTGAGTAGCTCCAGTCCCGGGGGATCTGACATCCTTACTCAGACATATATTCATGCAAAATATCATTGCACATGAAATGAAAATAAGTTAAAAAAAATTACAGAAAAAAAAACCACCCTAAAATTCAAATGCCACCAAACATCTTGTGTTTCTACTAGCTAGAACAGGTATTCCTCCTAGTGTGTGGGTGGGAAACAGGTGGAGAGGTCAGACAATCCTAGCAGGATCCTCCTGTACATCCCCGCTCTGTAGAGAACTGTAGGTATTTAGCTCCAAAGTTCTGGGGAGCACGGAGGAAGCCAGGCATTTCTGGTAGAGGTGGCTGGCGCACCTCGGGAAAGCCTCAAGCCTGGGTGGCATCTGCTCGCTGTTTGGAGCCCAGGCTAGTTAAACAGGGCATGGGGCCTAGTTCTTCCAAGAACTAGGTGGTTCCTTGAATGGAGGTGACTCAGCAGTCACCTTGGATAACATCTGTCGTACTCGTGTGCTCCACTGCAGATGGGGACCCCCTTCCTCTTTCCTAAATAGACCTAGGTACTTCCTTCTTGGCAATTTCCTTTCTCCTTTGCTTGCATTGCTAGGCACTTTCCTCTCTGTAGGGCTCCTACCTATTCTTCAATACTCGGGCTCCCAGACACCATTCCCCCAAAGTCCTCCTGGATTTCTCCCAATTTAGTGTGTTTGTGCTGCCTTTTCTTGTGGCTTACCTTTTTTTCACAGCTACAGCCTTACCCTCAATTAGCCTGTGAGGTCTTAGGAGATGAGGCCCATGTTGATGTTTACAATAAATTCCCATGATACCCAGCACCATGTCAACAATCAATATTTGCTGATCTATTTGTTGATCGTCTGCTGAAGAGGCAGTTATGCATATAAACAAAATTCATTTCCAGGGACTTTGCTGCCCTTGATGCAAGGAAAAGCAGAGTTCTTTCCCATGGTGTGGAATAGGGATTCACAACAGCCAGGTCGCCATTAACCGAGTTCCTACCCACAAAACTCACTATTAACAATGAAATACATACTTCTCAGATTATTTGCTAATATAAATTGGAGTTCAGAGTTATTTTGTGATGCTATCAATTATGCTTAGTTGCTTTCTGATGGATTTTCTGGCATGAAAAGGAAATTACAGAATTGTTGCCATCATGGGCCACCAAGATGGCCCACTGGGTTCGCAAGCTGGCTGCCAAGCCTGGTGGTTTGAGCTTTATTCCACAGGGCCCACATGGGAGAAGGAGAGAACAGGCTTGTTCTCTGACCTACACACACACTACGACATGTGCATGTAAGAATGAATATACAATACGCACAACACACACACACACACACACACACACCACTCACGCACACACACACACACACACACACACACACACACACGCGCGCGCGCGCGCGTGCACAGGCACACACACATACTCCATAGCACTCGTGTGGAGGCCAGAGGACAACTTTCCAGGCTCAAGTCTGACCTTTCACCACGTGGGTCCCAGGAATCAAACTTGGGTCATCAGGCTTGGAGGGAAGCACCTTGACCTGATGAGCCATCTCTCAGGCTAAGCCTTCTTTTTAAGATCCTGGGTCTCCAAATCCCTGGGTCAGGTAAGAAGCTCAGCCTTGTGCAGGAGCACTGACTGGAGCCCACCAGCTGGTGCTAAGCCAGAGTTCTCAATCAGAGAAAGCCACAGGCCAGGTTCTAACAGATGAAAGGAGCCTCTTTGATGTGCAAGTTTACATTATTGTCACCTTGCTGCTGATTCCCCTTTGGAATTGAACCAGGTTAAGAGAGACGGTTTAGAACTTCGTGCAAACTTTAGACCAGCAGCAACTTACTCCTACCCTGGGCAGAGAACCTGCACCTCAGCCAACTTGCCTTCGCCCCAACCTGGAAACCTATCCCCGTTCCCTGCCTGCCCTTGCAGAATCCAATGCTTCTGGTAGACATAAGGCAAAGAAGAAAATGATTTGATGTATGTACAAACAGAATGATTTCCTCTGACCTCTGTCTATTGTCTGATTTTACACAAGGATAGACATGGGTTCCCCCAGAAGGCAGACCTTAAGATATAAGTGCAAATACACTGATGTCACAATACCTGTCAGGGACAAGTTCAAGGGCACCCATGTCAGATACCCACATGCCAGATGCTCAAGTCCTCAGATCCTCCGTTGAAATGGCATAGTATCTGCACAGAACCCATCACATACACACTTTATTTTTCATTGCATTATCTGTTGTGTGTATGTGTACAGGCATGGATGCCATGCTGCATGTATGGAGGTCTGATGACAGCTTCTAGCAGTTGTTCTGATCCAAAGTCATGTGGGTCCTGGGGAGCAAACTCTATAGTCAGCAGGATTGTCAATGAGTAGTCTCTACCTGCCAACCGCCCCCCCCATTTCAACTCATCTGTATATGATTTCTAGAACACGATACAATATAAATGTCATGTAAATAGTTATTATCCCGTAGTGTTTAATGACAAGAAAAACAGAATCTGTTCGTGTTCAGTACAGTCAATTGTTTTCCCAGATACACTTGATCCACGGTTGATTGAATCCACGGATATGTAGCCCTCGTATGCAGAGAGCCGACTGTGGTTTGCTTGGGAGAGAGAAGAAATAGAGAAGGGACCGCTACCAATACAGGGTTATTGACATCAAGTCTTTTACAGCCATGGGTAGTTCCGAAGTGGTCCCCATGGAAGAACCAACCCAAGCTGGGTGGGAAGCATCTTTAACTTGCCCAAGTTTTGAAGGATGGGGCAGGAGTGTGACACAAAACAATCCAGCCCTCAGGCAAAGCGGTTCAGAGCTTTTTAGGGAGAAAACAACCCCAGCAATCTAGGTGGGGCTCGACCACCCATCTTCAATGCACGAGAGGCTAGGACAGTGAAAAGCAAGAGGAGATTAATTCAGTGTGGCCACATTGGGAAGAGCAAAATCAGAGGCCCAATGCCCTCAAATCCATCCTTGGGGTCCTGACAGAACGTTTAGATTTTAATAGATGGCAAGGGGTATTCGTAAATAAATATTCCTGGTCAAAGCGTGGCCTCACCCGTCACTGACTCATCCATGCCTTACTTAGCTCTGATTTATTCCTGCAAGATATTGTGAGGATGAAATATCTTGGGGGTGGGGATGAGGTAAGACTCTTCTTCTGGTTGGTCTTTTCCTTCTCCCAGCATGAGATTCCTGAGAAAAATTTGTTAAGGGCCCATTTGTTTAATAGACTGAATAAACATCTTTTTTTTTGGGGGGGGGGGTATAGGTCAAGCTATCATGGGACTCTCTCTGTAGACCAGGCTGGCCTCGAACTCAGAAATCCACTTGCATCTGCTTCCTGAATACTGGTATTAAAGGCATGTGCCTTTACTGGGTGTGGTGGCGCACGCCTGTAATCCCAGCAGTTGGGAGGCAGAGGCAGGTGGATTTCTGAGTTCGAGGTCAGCCTGGTCTACAGAGTGAGTTCCAGGACAGCCAGGGCTACACAGAGAAACCCTGTCTCGAAAAACAAAAAACAAAAACAAAAACAAAAACGAAAACAAACAAAAAAGGCATGTGCCTTTAAGAGCTGGGAGTAAAGGCATGCACCACCTTTGCTTAACTCAGGGTAAGCTTTTAAGCACAAAAACCATGCTGTGGGTTGACATACCTCAGTTAGCAAGAACAGTTAGCCAGAAGTAGAACTACAGAAGCCAAAAAGCAAGGTTAGTACCTTTTGAAACTTTCCAAAAGCTATGGGCTTTGATGGATTAGGCCTATGTTTTAGTTTTGGCAGGTGGTGCTGTTGCATGTTGAGTTTTATATCCTGAGTGGCACTCCCACCATGGAGTCGGTTGTGGTAAGGTCTGGGGGCCCTGTTACATTGGCAAGAGATCCTGGCTCCTTGGATTGTGGGTATAACAGGTCCCCAGACCTTAGCACAACCAACACCACGTTAGAGGCACCACTCTGACCTTGCAACCCAGCACTGCCAAAATGAGAACAAAGACCTAATCCCTCGAAGATCTGGTCCATAGTCCCAGGATCCAGGAAAGCCTGTAAATTACTAACCGTGCTTTATGGCTTCTGTAGTTTTGCTTCTTGATTACTGTTCTTGCTAACCAAAGTGTGTCAATCAGGATGTGGTTTGGGGGCATAAAAGACAAAAAGCAGTGAGGCTCGGGGCTGCATGATTTGGACAAGTTCTCCATGAAGCTACAGGCCACCAATACAAACTCTCTGTTGGGCTTTAAGAGTGTGCATGTGTGTTCTTTGAAGGAATTGCCTTATCACAATAAAGTACCTTAATATGGCAGTTTGACTCTTCCAGAGCAAGAGATGCAACGAAGAGAGCAAGAGAGAAGCCACGGTGCCCTTTATGAACCAACCTCAGCACTAACTCCCTGTCGCTTCAGTATTCTAGCAGTCACTCGGCTCAGCGTTCACTAGGAGAGAGAGGGCCGCAAAGGCGGAATGCCAGGAAGAAGCAATCTGTGGGTCCATCTTCAGACCACATGGATGAAATGGCATCAGCCTTCTTACTGTGGTGATGCTACTGGAGAATTATCGGAGCATACTCACAGAGGTGGCCTGTTTCCCCTCCTGTTATGACGAAATACCTGGCAAAGATGACTTGATGTGTGTGTGTGTGTGAGTGTGTGTGTGCGTGTGATAGCTCAGTGGTTAAGAGTACTTGCTGCTGTTTCATAGGACCTAAGTTCAGTTCCCAGCACCTATATGAGGCAGTACACAACAGTCTATAACTCCAGATGCAGAGCACCCAATACCTCTTCTGGCCTCTGTGACCAACCCCTGCATATTGGGTCACACACACACACACACACACACACACACACACACAATCAAACAAAGAAAACTAGTTAACAAATCACTTAGGAGAGAAGGTTTTCCTTTAGCTTACAATTCCAGGTACAGTCGCTTGATTATTTTTAATTATTTATTTATGAACCTACCCACAGAGGCCATAGTAGCATATGCCAATGCGAAGTGCATCCTTGTCGGGCTGAACTCAAGTTTTCAAAAGAAGCCAGCCGCTTCTTGGACTGCAGCTCGCACAGTAGCTGCGGTGTTAGCGGTCTCAGAATTTCAGGTCACTCTCCATCTACGGAGCGTTTGTTGGCTCTCTGGAGGAACCCAGACTCCCGGGGATAAGGAATGCATTTTACGCCTCCTAGTATCCACCCTAGTCTCAATTTAATGTCTTCTTCAGCTTGCATTTTTTGTAAAATGGGTACAAGGACTGTATCTGGAAGGTTGTCTTGAATTATGCCTGCTATAGTTTACAAATCCTTCATCCCGATAAGATAATACCTAAAATTATTAGTCTTAAAATTAGATGCTCAAGCCGGGCGTTGGTGGCACACAGGCGTAATCCCAGCACTTGGGAGGCAGAGGCAGGCGGGTTTCTGAGTTCGAGGCCAGCCTGGTCTACAGAGTGAGTTCCAGGACAGCCAGGGCTACACAGAGAAACCCTGTCTGGAAAAAAAAAAATTAGATGCTCAAATACATACTGAACCTGTTTGAATGTCGGGCTTCTGTTTTCTCATCTATGAAATAGGGCTAAGAGTAGTACTCACCTAAATGGTCATATTTAAGCTCATATATGAATATTCATGTAAAGAGCTCAGCCCAGGCCCCCCCAAAATTACAAGCAGTCTATCACTCTTGGCTCTGGAAATAGATTCACTATGGATCTAATGAAGCTTAAACTTCGGGGCCTGTGCTGGTTAGTTTTAACCATCAACTTGACACAGGACAACCTGGGATCACCTGGGAGGGTCTTGCTGAGGAAGCAGCTCCAGCAGGTTGGCCTAAAGGCATCATCTTGAGTCTTGACTGATCTAGGAAGACCCAGTCCAATATGGTTAGCACCAGCCTATGAAATGGTTCCTGGACGGTGTAAGAAAGGGGAAAGCTAGATCCATGCATTCTCTCCCCCCATCTCTCTCTCACAGACACAGACACACACACACACACACACACACACACACACACACATCTGGTAATTGATGGAAACTACTGGCTGTAACCTCTTCTTCGTGTGGCCTGGGCGTCTTTGCAGCCTGGTGGGAGGGCTCTTAGGACAAATGTCCTCAGAGGACAGAATGGATGCTATAGTGCCTTATATGACCTACATTTGAAGTCACGTGGTGTCCCCTGCCATTGCATAGATCTTCTTAGGAGAAAAGAAGACGCCGTTCCACTTCTATATGAGAGGAATATCAGTGCTTCGGTATAAGGAGAAGACGAGATGGGAGAGCTTCTTGTGTCCACTGTGGAAAATACAGTCTGGCAGCAAGTCCTCTGGCAACCCCCGGGACATCGTCGGGAGTGAAGAAAACACAAAAACTCGAAGTGCACGGAATCTGAAGCCAGCCTGTGGAAAATCTTCCTGTCATTAGATGCGGAAGATCACAAATGACAAAGCTCGTCAAAATGGAAATTTGCTTCTGTCAGAAATGCACTCTGCAATTAACCATGCCCTATATATTTTGATTTCCTTTCTGACAGGAACTGTACAAACTAGGATTTATGGGAATGCGTATGTTTGTGGGCACAAAGCTAGAACAGCCCACCAACACAAATTGCAGTCGATTTGGAAAGTGGTAAGTTTAGCGCGCTCCAGGGTTTCAGATCGCAGCCCTGCTTGTCGGATCCTGCGTTCTCTAATGGAAAGATGCGAGTCTGAATCCAGAGAGAATTGGCACACAAGCTTGCTACCAATGCAGCAACATGGCCTGGAGAAGCAACCACCTCAGTGGCAAAGTCACGCATGCTCACTGGCGTGTCGACACAGGAAGTGTGTTTTATGATTCAACCATACAGTACAGGATGTGCGCTTCAAGTTCACCATACTTCTTGCATTTTTTTTTTTTTTTTTGGAATAACTAGTCATTTGGAAATCCAAATAGGACAGGGAGGTAAAAGTATCCCAGCGGAGCACAAAAGATTACGTTAAAGTAGATGGACAGACCCTTCAAAACGTCCCTCTTGTGATATCACAATGGAAACTGGTTACCAGTACCAGCTAATGAGTTGTACCGTGATCAATAGTTTCCAAGAAAGGGGGTGAAGCACTCTAGGGGAGAAATGGATGACCTTTCACTGTCTCTATAGAAGATATTTAAAAAAAAAAAGTCATCATAGAGGACTGGAGAGATGGCTCAGTGTGTGAGTTAAAAGCACATACTGTTCTTCCAGAGGACCCGAGTTCAGTTCGCTAGAGCACATATTGGGTGTTTCACGGCCACCTGTACCCCGCAGAGGGAGCTGTCTCCTCTGGTCAGTGGGGATACAGACACACAAGCATGTAATTAGAATAACAAAACAGTGGTTGTCATAGCAAAAGAGAATCAAAACTTTTCTACTTCTCAAGAAGTTGGGGGACAAAAAGGCATTACACACACCTCCAGACAGCTAATTAATAGAACACTATACAGAAAGAGCTTGTTTCTTTCAAGATTTTGTGAAGCTTAAGGTCTTTGTAACCTTTTCAAAGTCCTTGATTGTTTCTGTTACCACCTAAATGTCGATATCTACAAGATAGCTTTTACATTACTATTTAAGAAATGGCTCCATGGTTGGGAGCACTGGCTGCTCTTCCAGAGGACCCGGGTTTGATTCCCAGTGCCCACATGGCAGCTTATAACTGTTACTCCAAAACACAACACCCTCCCAGACGTACATATAGACAAAATGCCAATGTACCGAAAATAAAAATAAATAAGTTTTAAAAAATATATTATTTGGTGTTGGGCAGTGGGGGCCACACCTTTAATCCCAGCACTTGGGAGGCAGAGGCAGGTGATTTCTGAGTTCTGAGGCCAGCCTAGTCTACAGAGTGAGTTCCAGGACAGCCAGGACTACACAGAGAAACCCTGTCTCGAAAAAACCTATATATATATATACACATATATACATATATATAATTTGTTATATATATACATATACATGTATATACTCATATATATATATATATATAATTTGTTGGTGCTGGAGAGATACTCAATAGCTAAGACCACTTGCTGCTCTTCCGGAGGACCTGAGTTTGGCTCCGGGCATTCGCATTACGTAGCTCACAACCACTGTAGCTCCAGATCATCAGGCGGCAGGGCAGGTACTCTTCTTACCTGCTGAGCCATCTCTCCAGCCCCACACTGTAGTTGGCATTTGTGATTTTGTGTTGTTTTCCTTAAACAGTCCCTCAGGGGCCTAGAAAGACGGCTGAGTAGCTAAGAGTGCTCGCTACTCTTCCAAAGGACCGGACTTGGGTTCCTAGCACCAACACCAGGTGCTTCACACCTGGCTGTCGGTCCAGCGGCTCTTCTGCCCTTTGGGGGACACCTGCACACGTGTGACATATGCATAAATGATGCATCCAAATAAAGAGTCCCCCAGAATAGCTAGCCTTCAGACTGTCCTGTTATCCACAACGGCCTCCCTTTGCGTGTTGAAATTGAACATCCTGGTGATAATGGAGCTGTGCAGGTGACAGATTACAAAATATGAGGCGACAGATGGGAAATGCTAGTGTCCCAACTCACAAGCATCCTTCTCTTTGTCCTCATTCACCCCCACAGGCTGGGGCTGGAAAAGCATGCCTTGGCCTGCTCTGCAGGCTTTACCCATGATCCCACAGGGCATTTATTATCTTGCAGTGGAAGAGTTCAAGGCCAACACGCTTGTGAGTGTCTTCCAAGGTTTCTCTCCCTGGCTCCAACATGGCGGACTTCTCCCTGTCCTCACCCCACCCCCATTTTCTTTGTGGTATCTGAGTCCTATCTCCTATTATTAAAAAAGAGAAAGGAAAATTCCTTTGTGGACAAGGGTAACAAGTCTGCCACAGGACTCATGTGGAAGGGAGGTCAGAGGATAACTTGCGGAATTCAGTTCTCTCCTTCCATCACATGGGTCTCAGGGATTGAACTCAGCCTTCAGGATTGGCAGTAAGAACTTTTGCCCGCTGACCCACTCTAAGCTCCTCGTTCTCTTGTGGATGCCAGCTTATCACCAACAATCTGATTTTCACTTGACTAGCTCTTTCAAGGTCCCATCTCCAAACACATATGCTCTTTAACTTATGCCTGGACAAGTGGAAAATGCCCTAGGAGGAGATGGCTTGCCCTGAATCCAGCTTTCCATGAAGCCAAGCCGAAGCTGCCCAGTCACCAATTCTGCAACCCCGCCCTCCATCCGCTGCCTCATTGCCGAGGCCTGGCATCACCAGAGTGGACTAGAACACGCACAGACCGCCGAGCCTCAAGGTCTAAACTCAAGAGCCAAGAGCACTTTGTAAGCCTCAGCACAGATCATGGGGTCCTGAAGGGGCCCCTCTCCTTCAGATCAGCGCCTGTTGGTTAGCAGGGCCGGTCAGGGGAGCCTCCTGGGGGCCCAACAGGAGTCTTGCAGCTTTCCTTCCAGGGCACCGGACAGTGGGAGTCTTTGGCTTCTAGATCATGATAGTCAGAAAGAACTTCCTCTGTGGCCCCTGTGCAGGGAAGATGTCCTGACCGGGGGCCATTTCTTGGCTTCGGGCAGGGTCTGGGTACCACCTTCAGTGCTGCTTTTCTGCAGCCCCACCCCTAGCCCCCAACCTCCAAACTACATCACATCTGCAGGACCTCAGAGCCAGGCAGCCTGTACACGAAAACCTCATTAGTCTTCCCGTTAGGTGGATGGAACACTTAACAGCCACCTAGCTGCCTCTGTCCACACGGAACTGCCTGCCAGCCTGGGTGGTCCAAATTATATCGGTCAGGATCAGTGACTTTTTTTTCCCTTAGGGTCCCTGTCTGATCTAGACTTTGTCCATTCTCATGAGTTGGCTGGTATGATGGAGCAAAGGGAAGGCAGCCCCTGGCCCCGGAGAAAGCTTGGGTAGATCTCTAACTCCCCATAGAAACCCAAGACATACCAGCCAACACCAGGGCTCGTTCTGCTATGTTCTTCGTGCCTGTCTCTGTGCCAGTGACTTGCTGTAGGACCCCAATCTTCAGAGCTCCTATGGGAAGGATTGTATGGTCCTTATTTTATACATAAAGTAAGTGGAGATCGGGTACGTTGAGTAATTCACACAAGGTCAGACAGCTTGGATTTTCTCTGCTACAGCATCGTTTTCTGCACTCTCCTCTTTTTCTCCATGGAATGAAGCTGTGATCCCTGGAACCACAGCAGCCATCATGTAGCCACAAGGATAGAAGCCCCATGTTGGCCTTTTTTTAGGGTTTGAAAGGTAACGTGTGCCATCAAGGGCATGGCCAGCTCAGAACAGTGACAGGCTCACTGCCCAAGAGCTGGCTAGTATTATCCTGGAGAAGAAACGACTCAGGGGAGCAGCAAGGCTCTTTTCAGACATCTGAAGGGCTGCTCAGAGGTTCTAAGGACAGGATGAGAACACTGCGGGTGGGGGGGGGGGCGTGGGAGTCGCTGCGTCCACTCACAGAAGACCTTTGACGATTTCAGCTGCTTCCAGTTGCGCTGGTCTGTGTAATGTCTCAGAGAGGCAGAGCCAAGGAGTTTTAGAGCGAATTCAGGAATCCAAGATGGCCCTTTTGTGTGTTCATTCGGAACCAGAGGGGAATGGCCCAGTGCCCTCGCTTGTCCTGCCTCGTCCCGTTGAACTGAAGCCTAACACTTTGACTAGGTTGGCTGACCTAGCTTCAAGGATCTGCCTGTCTCCACCTCCCATGGCTGGACATAAAGCCATGCTGGGTGCTGGGGATTTGAACTCGGGGTTTTGTGCTGGCTAATTTGATGTCAACCTGACACCTGCTAGCATCATCTCAACTGAGGAAACCTCTATTGAGAAAATCCCTCCATAAGGCCAGACTGCAAGGCTTTTCTTTTTTTCTTTTTTCCTTTTCCTTTCTTTCTTTCTTTCTTTCTTTCTTTCTTTCTTTCTTTTGTTTTTTTTTTTTTTTCGAGACAGGGTTTCTCTGTGTAGCCCTGGCTGTCCTGGAACTCACTCTGTAGACCAGGCTGGCCTCGAACTCAGAAATCCGCCTGCCTCTGCCTCCCAAGTGCTGGTATTAAAGGTGCGCACCACTACCGCTAGGCAAGGCTTTTCTTAATTAACAATTGATGTGGGAGGGCCCAGCCCATGGTGGGTGGTGCCATCCTGGGGCTGGTGGTCCTGAGTTCTATAAGAAAGCAGGCTGAGCAAGCCATAAAGTGCAAGCCAGTAAACAGCACCCCTCCATGGCCTCTGCATCAGCTCCTGCCTCCAGGTTGCTGCCCTGTTTGAGTTCCTGTCCTGACTTCCCTCAATGACGAATTGTTGTCTTTGGTCATGGGAGTTTTCTCACAATACAAACCCCAATCAAGTAAGGTAGATCCTCGCGCTTGCACAGCACGCCCTCTTACCCACCGAGGCATCTCCCTAGCCCTCTCCTTTTCCTATTCTTCACTCATTCTTCTATCCCGTTACTTGGACTACCAAGCAGGTGGCTGGAGATCGAGCCGCCATCTTACATTAGGAAGACGATGGCTGCGTGCTAGCGATGACAGAGCGATGGGTGGATCCCTGATTCCTATGACTGTGGAGCAGAGCTCTCGGCTATCAGACTCTGGGGGTGGGGAGGGTGGGGAAGAAAAATAAACTTCTATTGAAGCCCCAGAGCTAAGTGAAACATGAGTCTACTCTGGGGGCCAAGCCTTTTGGGATCTCTGAGCCTCCATAGACAATCTTAATCTATACGATGAAAATCAGAAGGCAGACTTCACAGATCTCACAGTGTTCCCCGGGCAGGGCACAAGGACACGAAGGCTCGGCAATGACAGACTGTTTGCAACAGCTTTGGGAAGACTGTTTAATATGATATCCCTCCTCTCTCAAAGTCAAAAATGTGTTGCTGAACACCAGGAAAGGGAAGATGAAGATGGGCTGAGGTGGGAAAGAATTCCACAGAAGAATTACAGATACTCTCTTTCTTTCTGCAGCGCTTCCTAAAGGCTCGGCATTTCCTGTTTCCGTAAGTTTTGATCTCTGGTCTGATCCTCCTTGGTGGTAGAAAGGGAGGAGGTTACATGACAGCATGTCTGAGCCTTCTTGAACCTGATTACATGGTCCCCCTCCTCCCCCCGGCTTTAAGACAGGGTTTCTGTGTGTTAACAGTCCTGGCTGGCCTGGAACTTGCTCTGTAGATCAGACTGACCTTAAACTCAGAGATCCATCTGCCTGTGTGCTGGAGTTAAAGGTGTGTACCACCACCGCCTGATTTACATGGCATTTCTAATCCTATACTAGTCCGACCCTTGTGGCAAGATGAGTGAAGGACTTTTATTTTATGGTCTACAAAGGCAAGGGGTGGCTGCCCTCTAAACGGCTTACTTCCTTCCAGGAGTGAGAAGTAGGCCCGGCACAGGTCCACACTGCACACCAAGAGCAAGCTGCTGACAGGCTTGTCCTTGCTAGCCTCCTGAGAAAGACATCCAAATGTCACAAGTAGCTAAACTGTAGACTGCATGATGACCAGAGTTAGGTGTCTGAAGGAGAAACTTCTGGGGTTCTTTGGAAAGTCACTTGTGTCAGATGGTGTTTTGCTGGGGCAGATTTGTGAAGGAGTGTTTGCCTAAAGCAGACCCGGGTGAGTGGATGTTTCGCTAAGGCAGAAATAGAAAGGAGCATCTCCCCGAAGGCTGAAGTGGACACAGGTGAAGAGATGTTTCACTACGGCAGATTCGTGAGGGAACGCTTCGCTAAAGCAAACACGGGAAAGGACACGTGATATTGAAAAGGACCCAACAGACAGTGGATGATGCTGGATACGATTGGTAAGCCTTACCATTGTTTATTGATCATCATCGGTCAGGATTCATAGAGAGAAACACACCAAAAACCTTCTGGTGGCGCGCTGGTGGCTTGGACTTGGGCCAATGATGGGCAGAGCGGTGTCAGCTGAGACAGGCTCACATCTGGAGGCAAGACCCGTAGTGAGGCAAGACCCACAGAGGACACATGGTGTTCCGGAGGGACTATAAAGAGGATTCATCGGACAGTGACAGGGCCTTGGCTTGGCTGGCTTTGCAATGCTTCTTGGTCTCGAGTCTTCGCTCATCTTCGCTTCGTGGAGAGATGCATGGCGGAAAACTCTCGGCATCCCCGCTGGTCCTAATCTCTCTTGCTGCTGACTCGAGCCCATTTGGCTGGGGCCTGGGCTGTTCTTGCTAGGTCATGTCGCAGCTGCTGCTATCCGGACACTACTGAACTGGACTGCTGGTGTATCCTTAAAGCATCTGCAAGTGAATCAAGCCGCCACTGCCGGCTCCTGTGAACCAAACTGCTGATTTCCCGACAAAGCAGATGGGACTGGCTGCAAAGAACAATTTCTTTTTTTGTTTGTTTGGTTGGTGTTTTGTTTTGTTTTGTTTTTCGAGACAGGGTTTCTCTGTGTAGCCCTGGCTGTCCTGGAACTCACTCTGTAGACCAGGCTGGCCTCGAACTCAGAAATCCACCTGCCTCTGCCTCCCAAGTGCTGGGATTAAAGGCGTGCGCCACCACGCCCGGCCAAAGAACAATTTCTAAACAGGATCTACTTCCTGTTAGAATTACTTCCCCAGGATCCTAGTAACCTTTCTTTTCTGCTACCACCGGTGGTGGGTGGTGGGCTAGAACGGAGGCTAAAGCATTTAGGGATCAATATTAAAATTAGGGCAAAATAAAAATAAAATAAAATAAAATAAAATAAGCTGGGCAGTGGTGGCACACACCTGTAATCCCAGTACTTGGGAGGCAGAGGCAGGCGGATTTCTGAGTTCGAGGCCAACCTGGTCTACAGGGTGTGTTCCAGGACAGCCAGGGCTACACAGAGAAACCCTGTCTCAAAAAACCAAAAATTAAAAATTAAAAAAATAAATAAATAAAATAAAATAAAATTAGGGCTGAGAAAAATTTCAGAGTACAGGTGACAAAGCCCCAGTGCCTAGAGATTGTGAAACAAATGGAAATTCCTTCCTGGCCTTGATGGACACCACGTGTGCCCTGTCCCCGTGTCTTCATGCGCAGTGTGTCAGCTAAGGCCCTCCAGGTGCCAGCCTCCGTTGATGGAAGGCTGCACGTCAGGCCAGCTCTGGATCCTGCAGGTTGAGCCCCTTCAACTGAGGGAATCTGACATTTCCCCAGGACTCTGGGATTCCTGGCTCTCTGGCTTTGGCAAATCAAAAAGCCACTGCGCCCGTAATCCTTGCACCCCAGAGGTTGAGGCTCCACTGCTTACTGCATGTTTGAGGCCAGCCTGGGCCACAGTTTGAGATCCTATCTCAAAGGAAGGGAACAGGCAGGTATGGTGTGGCACACGCCTTTAATCCCAACACTTGGGAGGCAGATGGCGGGCAAATCTCCTTGAGTTCAAGGCCTGGTCTACAGAGCAAGTTCTAGTCACCACCACCTCCCCCCCCCCCAGGGCTGTACAGGACTCAACGTGACCCTGAAAAGCACATCAAACCCTCCCAGTTTTGCCTGGTGCAATTTAGCCTGTGCTTTGAAGTGTTCACACACACTTTGAGGCTCCCCGGTGGCTCTAGCCATGGACTTTCAGAAAGTCCCCCTGGCAGCTGGGGCCTCGTCTGGAACACTCCCAGGAGACTGGAAATGAGTGGGATCCCAGGCAGAATGCCAAAGGTGACAGTTTGAGGGGAAGCTGAGAGAACCTGTCCAGACCCACTGGTCCCCTCTCTGCTTTTCATCCATTCAAGAGACTGAGGCTCCCGTCAGGCTCTGACTCTTGAAGTCCTGAGCAAGGCAGGGCCTGGTGCTGCACACATGCAATCCCAGTACTCCCTGGAGGCAGGGGGAACACGACTTCAAAGTTACCGTGAGGTACACAGTGAGTTCAAGGTTAGCCTGAGCTGTGTCGTGAACCCTCTCCCAAGAACTAACAATAACTAAATTAAGTTTGCAACAGGTGACCTTCTCTGAAACTGGCAATGAAGTCACCTAGAAAAACAAATCTGGGGAGAAGAGGGTCAGAACCGGAAGGAGAGGAAGCCACTAAAATGCATGTCAGCTTCTGGGGGAGGATGTCAGAGCCCAGCCAAGGGACCATGGGCAGACAGAAGGCAGGCCAGGGATAGTAGCTGAAAGCCCCCCCCCCCAAATGCTTGTTCGTGATTAAATTACTGCCTGGGTTGACAAGCCACTTGACCAAAGACAGGAGAGATGGCTCCTGCTCCATGGGGTGGGGGTAGGGGGGGTTGTTCCAGTCTGTGGCCAAGGGATTACTGGGGAAAGCTGGTTAGTTCTAGTCCGCCAGCACCTTGACCCTCCAGCCTTGACCCACTTCCAGATCCCTTGAGCTCTTGGGCAGCAGCCAAGGGCACCAGCTGCTCTGGTCATACTGCTGGAAGGGCAATTCAGGAGGAACCGATCCGGCCAGCATCCTTCCTTAGTTCCCCTTGACACTGGCTGCAGTAATCATTGCAGGGCATGCACCTGCAACCTGCCTCCTCTCAACAGCTTTCTCTGCTACCAAGGGAGTCACACGAGCGAGCGAGCGAGCGGCACCGGGAGCCACTTCTCCCAGGGCCAGGCTTCAATGACAGCAAACAGAAGTTGGTGGAGCAGGACCCAGGTCCCTTCACTCCCCGTGGCACGGTTCTGAGAGACCTGAACCTGAGAAGCCTCAAGGGTAGAGGATTGGGGGACCAGCAGCACTTAAGACCTGTTGTCTTGCCAACCAATTAGTGGCGCACGCTTTTAATCCCAGCACTTGGGAGGCAGAGGCAGGTAGATTTCTGAATGCGAGGCCAGCCTGGTCTCCAGAGTGAGTTCTAGGATAGCCAGGGCTGCACAGAGAGAAACCCTGTTATGAAAAAAAAATCTAGTACTCAAGAGACCCACAAAAGAACTCTTTGATAACCCGTGTCCTCCCAAATTCACACCTGATGCAAGGTGGGGACTTTGGGAAGTCACTGGGTTACGTGGGGTAGGACCTTCATGAGTGGCATTACTATCTTTCCAGAAGCGGTCCCGGGGAGTGCCCTTGCTCCTCCCGCTGTGTGTGAGCACTAAGAAATGGTGCTCCCCGTGAACTAGAGCGCTGGCCCTCACCAGACGCCCTGTTCTTCAACGTGGCAGCCTCTGGAACTGTAAGAGAAAAAAGGTTTTTTTTCTTCTTTATAAGTATAGTGGTTTGAGTGATGTCTCCCATAATGTTGGGCATTTGAAGACTTGCTCTCCAGCTGGTGGCTCTGTTTGGGGAGCCTTAGGAGAAAGCCCTTGTTGGAGGAAGTATGTCATCGGGGTAGGTTTGAGGAGGAAAAAGCCTCATGTCTCACCATTTTGTCTCTGTTTCCTGCTTGTGGTTCAAGATGTGAGCCCTTAGCGTCTCGGTCCTTCCACCACGCTCTTTCTTGGCCGACGTGAACTGTAACCTTGTGGGACTGGAAGCCTGCGTAAACTCAAACCTTCTATAACTGGCTTTGCTTCTGGTGCTTTAATCAGAGCAATAGAAACGCAGTCAATACAATAGGCATACAGCTGAGGGGAATTTATTGTAGCACTTTAGACAGACGGGCCCTAAAATCCAGTAGTCTCTGAGTTTCCAGAGGGCAAGCCCGCACTGTGCCCCCACCCCCACCGGCGTCATTCCTGACCCCAGGAATGCACACAATACATAGAACTGAGTTGATTTGAAGCTGATTCTAGACCTTTTCCCTATGCATCAGACCATTATCTCTCATGGCCGCCCTTCCCCTCCCATAGCTCTATTTATTTATGTATTCCACGCATTCATAAGTTCACACAAATGTGATGGACAACTACTGTATGCAAGGCACGAGTCACCCCCTTGCAGGTCCAGCTGTCTTCTCTGTCTTCAGTCGTCTCCTTGGTCTGCCCATTCTTTCTTGGTCTATTGGTAACTGACCATTATGTCCATGCTCTATATAGTAATGTCACAGCCAATAGCAAGCTGCAGACGACAGAACAATGGTCACATAAGGTTATCTCTCCTTGTGATATCATTAATGTCTTCGTTTGTGTAAGTACACTCTAGGATGTTCACACAATAAAATCACCCAGTGATGCATTCTCAGAAGTGCCCCCGTTATTAATTGATGCATAACTGCATTTGCATTTGAGATGAGGCTATTGGAGGGAGAAAATTTTCTCCAAAGAGATGACTTTTTTAGCGAGTAGACAGGGGTACCTGCCAATATTTTGAGACAGGGTAAAGAGACCCTAAACTCTGACCTCTTAACCGGAATGTTCTGCTGTGTCTGAGCCAGGGGCATAGCATTTAGATTCTCAACCCTAGCTAGAGCCAAGCCTCTGGCCTTACAAAAATTCATATATGCAAAGACACACACTAAGCATAAGTGCTCCCATGAGCCCACTGTGTGCATGCCCAAGCTTGGTCTCTTCCCTTCCTCCCCACTGCCAGCCACCTGCCCCGCACCTGCACTGTAAATGGAGAAACTGTGTGATTGACAGGCCAGCCAGCAGCTTCCGTTTGGTTGGAATCTGAGATACCATTACCATGGCGACCACAGTCCCTGGCAGCTCTGTTATCTTCCGTGCTCTGGGGAGTTGAGTGCTGTACCTGAGAGACCTTCCTTCTGGAAGCCACTCCTCCCGTCAGGAGTGCCTTTTAATTTCTCCCTGGGGCCTCGGCTGCTTTGGAGCAAGTTGACTTCACACCTCTCTCTGCTAATGGGGAAGGAGGTTTTAGGGTGAGTTGTTCGCTTTAATCAGGCTCCTGGTCCCCTGAAACCTAGGAGCTGCTCTCCTGGGGCGTCTGATGCCACGTCTACAAAAGACAGTAAGAAAATCCACGCCTTCTTCACACACAACCCCAGTTTGGAGCTGTACTCTCTGGAAGGAGGCAGCGCTCACAGGGGGTGCATTGTTCAGGTCTCCTTGCTATGAGATGAATATTTGTACGCCTGAACATTCTTATGTTAACATTTTAAAACCTGAGGGGATGGTATCAGGAGGTGGGACTTTGGGGGCGTGGGTAATAAGGTCTTGAGGGTGGAGTTCTAGTGAATGGATTAGTGTCCTTGTAAGAGATTCATTTGCATCTTTTTATTTTCTCTTTGTGTGGGGTATGTGTGTGTGTGTGTGTGTGTGTGAGAGAGAGAGAGAGAGAGAGAGAGAGAGAGAGGGAGGGAGAGAGAGAGAGAGAGAGAGAGAGAGAGAGAGAGAGAGGGAGGGAGGGAGAGAGGTCTCCCAATGTGCATGCACATATGAGAGACAACTGTGGCTTTTTCGCTTCTCACAACATCAGGTAGGGCTTGATCAAGGAAGGAGAAATGTTCTCTGGCCAATATATAGTTTAAGTGACTTACTGTGGAATTTTGCTTAACACGATTGTGCTGATTGGCCATGTCAGCTGTGCAAACATGCTGAACGTGCGGAGCGTCTGCCTGGGGTGCTGAAGGCAACCGGGACAGTTGAGAGGAAAGATGGGTGTGGTGGTTATTTACCTGCTGCTGTGTAACAAATTATCCCCTAAAGTCTACAATGATAAGGAAGTGGACACTTACTATCTTATATAGTATCTGAAAGTCGGGAAGCCATGAGCAAGCAGTTCAGCTGTATGATTCTGCTTCAGGGACTGCCTTGTGAGGTTGTAGTCAAAGTTATCAACTGGGGCCTGGAGCTCTCTGAAGGCTTGAATGGGACCGAAGAATCTGCTTCCAAGATGGCCGACTCACATAACTGTTGGAGGGCGTCCTTAGGCCTTGCCCGTTGGCCAAAGGCTCAGTTTCTCACCACATGGACTTCTCCACAGCACTACTCCTGACACAGAAGCTGGCTTTTCCCCTGAATCACGTGATCTTAAGCTATTTGAGGCAGAGAAGAGAAAGGCATGAGCCCAAGACAAAAGCCACATTGTCTTGTATAACCTAATTTGAAAGTGAAAAGTCACTTCGGCTAAATTCCTATTGATTACCCAAACTGGGGAAAACATGGCAAATGACAGGTCTGTAAATATCAAGAAACAGAGGGGGTGGGGGCTGGAGAGAAGATGACTCAGCAGTTAAGAGCACTTAGTGCTACTGCTCTTGCTGATGACCTGGGTTCAGCTCTCTGCCTCTACACGGCTGCTCACAACTGTCTGTAACTCCAGTTCTAGGGGACCTAACACACCCTTCTAGCTTCTGCAGACACCAGGCACACAGACAGGTAGTACATATGGGAGAACACTCACTCACACACACAGATTTTTTTTTTTAATAAATCTTTAAAAATGCATAGGGGGAAGCGGATCTCAGAGGCCGCCTACCAAAACCATGTGGATGTGTGCCAAGGCAAATGGAGCCTTCTTCACAGTTCACTTCACTTCCTCCGACACGTATGGTGTAACAAGCCGCTGGGCAATCTGATGGCCTTAGCCAAGACCGTGCAGACAGACATCTGCATCACGATCTGGAGGCTCAAGTGTGAGGGGAGGGTCGATTCCCCTTGGCCCTCCAAAACGCGGCCAAATGTCTCCTGAGGCCATCGTTAACTTTGAGCTTCCCTAGAGGAGGGTCCTGGGGAATGGGGCCTCAGCTTCCTGAGGTGGCCGCACAGCAAAGGCACCACAGGCTGCTTAACAGAGGAGGCGATCCTCATGAGTTTCCTGATACTTCTTGAACTAGAGCTAGGAGCAAAGACAGCCATGGACGAGTCAGAGCCTGACAATGAGAAAGTGGGACTTTTCTGAGCCTTGGAGAAAGCCCCTCCAATTCCCTCTTTAGGCCTACTATAAACCCACTCCGGTTTGAAACTTTTTTCTATTCTGTGGGAAGCCAAGAGAAAGACAGGAGTTGGATGCTTTGAGGACGGGTTTCTCAGAGTAGACGGTCGTTTCTGTGCACGTCACATCGGAGAGAGCCAGATGGAAGGCGCACGTTCCTCAGTGAAAATGAGTCTGGAGAGGTGTGCCGATGTGGGGCTGAGTGGCGGAGCATTAGGCACTTGACAAGGACAGATGGATGAAAATGGAGATTGCTGGGAAAGCAGTGTGCAGGCGCTAATTGTGCGCGGGCACCCGAATTCAGGTTCCTTTGTTTCTGCAGCACAGTCTTTCTTATCCTGACTACTAGGAAACCTGGTACCAGACATGAGTATTACCGGAATATAAATGTAACTGAGAGTCAGGCAGTGAGGAAAACTCCGTGAGAAGTTGGTCAGGTAATCTCCCCATTGCACCGTCCCCTTCAGCATACGATTCATGTTCTGTAGTCCTCTGTTGGCATCTCTGTTGCTATGATAACACATCCTAACCAAAAGCAACCTGGGTGAGAAAGGGGTGTAGATGGCTTACAAGTCCAGGTTATCACCCATCGTTTTGGGGAACTCAAGGCAGGAGCTCAAGCACCTTCCCTGTCCGTTGCATAGCCCCTAGTTCGCTGGCTCTACTCATGGATGGAGTCCATGGCCCAACCCACAACATGGTGCCACCCACAGTGGGCTGGGTCTTCTTACACCAATTAGCTATCAAGACAATCACCCCGGGACACATTTACAGGCCAATCCGATCTAGATAATTTCTTAAATGGTGCTCTCTTCCCAGGTGATTCCAGATTGTATCAAGTTGCCAGCCAAGACTAAAGTAGCACATGCAGCTAAAAAAAAAAAAAAAAAATCTGTCAAACTTGCACTTTTTTTTTTCTTTTTCTTTTTTCGAGACAGGGTTTCTCTGTGTAGCCCTAGCTGTCCTGGAACTCACTCTGTAGACCAGGCTGGCCTTGAACTCAGAAATCCACCTGCTTCTGCCTCCCAAGTGCTAGGATTACAGGCGTGCGCCACCACCGCCCGGCCAAACTTGCACTTTCAAATAGGTACAGGCTGAGAAAAAAAAAAATTCGCATGGTTAAAAACTAGGGGAGAAATGAAGCTAAATGTGCCTACTCCCTGAGCTGTGCCCATAAATCGTAAAACGGCTGCCATTAAATGCAGAAAGCAAGGTACAGAGGTGAGAGGGCAAGGACGTGTAGCAGTTGTTAAAGGTGTGTCCTGGGCCTGAGAGCGCTTACTTCTTCCGTAGGAAACCTGGGTTTGGTTCTCAGCACCCACAACCACCTGTGACTCTAGTTCCAGGGCATTCGATGCCTTTTTCTGGCTTCAACAGGCATCTGTGTGCATGTGATGCATATAAACTCAAGCACACACAAACACACACACACAAACACACACACAAATACACACACACACACACACACACACACACACATTTAAAACATATCTTGAGTTTTGAGTATAGCCCCTGAAGTGTCTAGAAGCAAACATTTGACTGTCCCATTACTTTTTTTTTTTTTTTTTTTTTTTTTTTTGGTTTTTGGTTTTTCGAGACAGGGTTTCTCTGTGTAGCCCTGGCTGTCCTGGAACTCACTCTGTAGACCAGGCTGGCCTCGAACTCAGAAATCCACCTGCCTCTGCCTCCCAGAGTGCTGGGATTACAGGCGTGTGCCACCAATGCCCGGCTTCCCATTACATTTTTTAAGGGACTTGTGTTTTCAAAGAAACCTTGAGCCTGGATCAAACAAGCCAAACTTTCCTTGAGTTGGGTATGGATATGAAACAATCTTTGGGTTCCTACTCTGAGAAGGAAACTGGCCGAGACTATTTCCTGACCCCTCTAGAAGAGGTTTCCTCGGGACCTATTTAGACCTGGCAGAGCAAGATGGTGAGAGTAAAATAACCCACCGGGAAGAAAACTTAGGGCCTGATAAGGAACTGTCTCCATCTGCAGATAAGAGGCCTCCGCCTTAAGATCTGAGAAGCGCTATAGCGCTAGTTGATCGTCGTATCTCCCATCCTTCTCTTTACAGAACACTGACGTTTACTATGGTCTCTTGTTCTGTTACTGCATTGAGGCTGGAGAAATGTGTGTGTGTGTGTGTGTGTGTGTGTGTGTGTGTGATCATTTGTGTTATTTGGCTGGGTTTGGCGGTTTGGATGAGAATGTCCCCCATCGGCTCAGGCACTTGAGGACTTGGTCCCCATCAGGTGGTACTGTTCAGGGAGATAATTGGGGCTTTTAGGAAGTGGCATCTTGGTGAAGGAAGTATGTCACTGGGAGTAATCCTGGAGAGTTTATAGCCCTGCTCCACTTTCACTTCACTCTCTCTGCTTCCTGTGCGTGGGGAAAGTCGTGACCTCTCGGCTCCCTGCGCCTGCTGCCACGCCTGCTCCACCATTGTGACTATCTAGCCCCTGGGGTTAGCCATAAGCCAACATAAACTCCCTTCCTTAAGTTGCTTCTAGTCATGACTTTTTTTTTTATCACAGCAACAGAAAAAGAACCAATATACTTGAGAACCAGTTAGTCTAAAAGAGGAAAACCTGTTCATCCATAGGTGAAAATTCTCTGTATGTCAGGAATCTTTTGGGGTAACAAAATACCCCCCAGATGCTGGTGGTTTAAGAGGCGCTGATTCTGGCATAGCTTAAGTAGACAGATCCTCAACTCTACCTGCTATTAGCTGCATTCAGCTGGGGACTAGGCCAGAAGAGCTTCAATCAATGTATCTGGCTCCTGGCTGCTCGCGTGTGGGACCTCTGAGATCTACGCCTCTGCCATAGCATCGTTCATCAGACTAGCTCCCTTGCCGCAAGGCACAAAGGCAGAAGGTACCAGCACTTGTTAAACGGAAGGCCCAGGACCGATACATCAACCCTTCTGCCGCATGCATTGGCCAAAGGGGGTGGGGGTGGGGGGCGCAAATCAGTCAAAGCTGCTGTTAAGCTTTTTTTGCTAACGGAGCTATCCCCACCAGTTCCGGGACCAGGGTTAGAAAGGGGTGAGGCTCCACCCCAACTGCTTTTCCATTGTTCGCAAATCCCGAACAAAGATAGCAAAAGATGCCGGGCAGTGGTGGCGCACGCCTGTAATCCCAGCACTTGGGAGGCAGAGGCAGACGGATTTCTGAGTTCGAGGCCAGCCTGGTCTACTGAGTGAGTTCCAGGACAGCCAGAACTACACAGAGAAACCCTGTCTCGAAAAAACCAAAAAAAAAAAAAAAAAAAAAAAAAAGATAGCAAAAGATGACAATGGGAAAAAAATGATGTCCACCAAAAGAAGAGCATCTGGTGGTGCTATTTGGATACTTGGGGATGGAGGGCCTAACTGGAGGAAGCAAGTCACTGGGGATGGCCCTTTGGGGTGTCTTGTCTCCATCCCCCATCTCTGCTCCTTGCACACAGTGGATGGAGCAGACCCTGGCGCACGCACATGCTGCTATGATGTTCTGCCTTACTGCCAGCCCGGAACACACAGAGCCAAAGATCATGGCCCCCAAACCTCTGCTCCTCCTTTTAAATTACTCTGTCATTTGCTTTATCACAGAGCCCCCCAAACTCTTTAACACCGAAAGGGTCAGAGCTTCAATATGAAGCATCCCTCCCAAAGCACTCTCAGACTCAAGGCTTAGGCACCTCCACACTGGTACTTTTGAGGGCTAAACAAATCACAAGGATGCTCAGCTCATCGTTGACTGGCGGATGATGTCATGCCGAGCGAGCTATTGAGGGCTAGGCTTTGATGGAAGGAAGTAGCTTTCTGTGGCATGCCTTTGTTCACGGCTCCTTCGTGTCTTCCTGGTTAGTGTGACATAATGATTCTTTCCTCCACCATACCTCTGCCGCAGGCCCATAGCAGTAGAATCATAGGCCCATGGGCTGAAATCTCTGACACCAAGCAACAAAAGAAATCGTCCTCCTTTAATTGCTTCCTCTGGGGTGTTATCTCAGAACAACAAAATGTTAACTAGCACACAAGGCCAGTCTGGACTCAAAGGCGGGTGCTAAAGTTCGAACCTGGACTGTTACTCCAAGCCCCCATCGGTTAAGGGTTTGGTCCCTGCATGGTGGTCTTAGGGAGTAGTGGAACCTATAAGAGGTGGGATCTAGTGGGAGGGCCTTTGACCATTGAGGATATTGCCCTTGAAGAAAATTATAGGACCCCAGTTTCTTCCTATCTCTGTTAGTCTCAAGGACGAGGTGAACCATACTCTACCCCATTGTGACATGGTGACACTGTAAGATCCGAAAGAAAAACCGGGGTACTTCTGTACCCCCATGCCTCAGAAACCGGCACCCCAAACACTCACGAGAGACAGACCTGATGCAATTTCGCAAGAGGGTTTTAATATCCAGAGCTCTGGGGGGTTGCAGTCTCCCCAGTAAGGTAAAGATGTAAGCCCGCCGAGGACTGCCTTGCCTTGCCTTTTATAGACTTATAACAGAACCCGCCTACCACAAGCTTCTAAGCCAATCAGTTCAATCCATCCGAACTTGCTCTCTCTGACGACCTACCAGCCTCTCACAGAGGCCGGAAGAACTAGTTAAGTCATTTCCGCTTACGTGGCCGCCACGCAGTGTCGCGCCCACCCTCCCCCACTGGCCTTGCGGATTCAAGTGCCCCCCATGTGCCCAGGCATGGGGGATTCCTAGCTTATAACCTTATCCTTTCAACACCGGCCCAAAGCAATGTGGCGAATTGTTCACAAATTGAAACCCCCAGTCATGAGTCAAAATCAACCTTTCCTGTTGATAAGTTAATTATTTGGGGCATTTGTTATAGTAACAGAAAGCTGACCAACACAGGAGGATGGTCAGACTCCGCCTCTTGGGAGTTGGAGTGAGCGGCGTGCGAGTCAGCCCAGGGAGGGAAGGAACTACAAAAGTCACACTGGACATTCTCATGCCCACACAGTCCAACCTTTGAGGCTAGATAGGAAGTTGTGTTAATCTTCTTGAAAAGAGAGTAGGAATATTATAGAGAAGGAACAGAAAGAAGAGTGAATATATATATATATATATATATTCTGATTACCAAAGAAGAGTGAATATATATATATATATATATTCTGATTACCATGTATGCTAATATAATAAATGCTAATAAATCATATATGTTAATTATATGTGCTATATATAACATTATATATGTGTGATATATGAGTTATATATAATATATATGCTATATATGTTTTATATAATGTATATGTCATGTATATCAATATATATGTTAAGCACACACACACACGTGTGTGTGTGTGTGTGTATGCATACTAATCATAAGACAGGGCTCAGTATATAAAGGTGCTTGCTGTCAAACCTGAGAACCTGGGTTCAATCCCTGGGTCCCACATGGTAGAAGAAAAGAACTTACTCCCCTTTTCCCCTACCTCCATGTGGGTGTGAGCTAATGTAATTCTAAAAACAAACTCAAACACAAAAAGACCGCCAGTGGTGGCTTCCTCACTCCCGCCATTATAGCAGAGTTCTTCCTCCTAAATGGTAGTGTCTCCCTCCCCTCGCACACAGTCTTCATATATGACTGTGACCTTGCTACACTCCCATCGGCATCTAGAGTAAAGGTCTCTATTTCTTTGTTTTTTTTAATTTTTATTTTCTTTTTTTTTTTTTTTTTGTTTTGTTTTTCGAGACAGGGTTTCTCTGTATAGCCCTGGCTGTCCTGGAACTCACTCTGTAGACCAGGCTGGCCTCGAACTCAGAAATCCGCCTGCCTCTGCCTCCCAAGTGCTGGGATTACAGGCGTGCGCCACCACTGCCCGGCTTAATTTTTATTTTCTATATTCTATGTTTACACTCCAACGGCTTTCCCCTTTCCCAGTTCCCCCCCTCCCTATGTCCCATAATTCCTCTCCCCCCCCAACTATTCCCCAATCATTCCCCCTCCCCCCACGGTTTCTCTACAAAATACTTACCTGGCAGGGGAGATACCATGATCACAAAGGTCTCTAATTCTTAAACCTTGGTAGAGCTCTGTGACCACCTCAACCAATAGCATATGCCAGAAGGGATGCAAGGTGACTTCCAAGGCTACAGCATGAGAGGAGATGGCTTCCATATGGCTCTCTGTCTTGGGACCACATGCTTTGAGAGCCCTGAGCCAACCTGTTAAAAAAAAACTCTGGCTTCCTCAGAAATTCCCTGTCTGAGAGACCACACAGAGTGGCCACATTAGGGGCGAAGACTGGGAAAACCCCTCCTCACTCTAGTTTCCACCTGCTTGGGTCTATCCGGGCCAGATGGCAGATGTGTGTGTGTGAGCAAACTGGACATTTGAATCCCAGGCTTCCAAAGTCACGGTCATTTCTTTCTCTCACTGCCTTAGCAAGACACATGACAAAAGGGGCCCGGGGAGAAAGGGAGTCTCCCAACTCCTGGTTTGAGAGGATGCATGCGTCCATCTAGCAGGGATCACAGTGGGGAGGGCACAGCAGCAGAACAACGAGCCAGCTTCATCACATGCACAGTCAGGAGACAGAGAAAGAGTGTGGGGGTACGAGTGACTGCCTCTGCTCCTTCTTGTCTTGTTCAGGACCCCAGGCCTTGGGCTCCTGCCACCCACATTCAGGATAGGTCTTCCCTTCTCGGTGGAATTTCTCTGGGAACATCCTTACAGACACACTCAGAGGTGTGTCTTCTAGGGGATTCTAAAGTCCATTGGGACAGGAGAGATGGCTCAGAGGGTTAAGGTCATTTGCTGCTCCTGAAGAAGAAGAGCCAGGTTCCGTTCCTGGTGCCCACAGAGCAGCTCACAATCATTTGTGACTTCAGTCCGCAAGGGATCTGATGCCCTCTTCTGGTCTCTGAGGCCACCAGGTACATGTGTGAGGCCCTGGATGCCATCCCAAGAATTGCAAAAAAAAAGAAAAGAAAGCAAAACAGAGAGAGAAGGAGGAGGAGGAGGAGGAGGAGGAGGAGGAGGAGGAGAAGAAGAAGAAGAAGAAGAAGAAGAAGAAGAAGAAGAAGAAGAAGAAGAAGAATAAGAAGGAGAAGAAGGAGAAGAAGAAGAAGAAGAAGAAGAAGAAGAAGAAGAAGAAGAAGAAGAAGAAAGAGAGAGAGAGAGAGAGAGAGAGAGAGAGAGAGAGAGACGGTAGATGACTTCAATTTCTTTAACCACACTGATTTAACATGAAAACAACCAGAAGAACTGTTTTGTTCTAGGGGAAAGCTGGAATTTAAACTCTCCATCATTCACTCCAACTCAGCCCATATCTAGAGTCCCAGTCTGGTAAGGAAGCTCCAAATATGTGCCTATGAAAGGCAGCAACGTGCTCCTCCCGCGCACCAGCTCACTTGAGGATTATGGCCCCTTGCCTGTCTTCCTGTAGATGAAGAGGTTACCAAACACACATGCAAGGAGAAAAGGAACTTTCCAGAACACAAGGAATGAAAAGAGAAAATAGTTTGCTTCAGGTTGGGGGAGGTCGGGGGTACAGATATGAGGTGAGGAAGGGTTAGAACCCCATCTGTGGGAACCGAGAGACATTTGTTAGTGAAACGTGGATCACATGATATTCGGGAATGTCTCTCGGGGTCTGGTCTGCTGAGTCTACACTCCAGACCTACAGTCAGGCTGAGCCCACAGCTAAGGGATTACCTCAGAGACAGGCTGAAGGCCAGACATTCCTGCACTGGGGAGCAGTGGATGGGCCAACATGTGCAAAAGGGCTTGTTTGTCTACATTCCAACTGAGTCCTCGCCCTCATGAAACTTCCTGTGTCCCCCCCCACCCCCACCCCCGTGGAAAGAACACGGGCTCCGGAGTCAATCGGCCCTCCAGCTGTTACCCACTGTGCTACCTTAAGCAGGTTATTTAAGCTGTCTGGGTCTCACAACCTAAGTGGAAATCTTACTGCATGCTCAGAAGGCTCTGGAAGAATTAAGAACTCGGGAGCATCTGGCACGAAGCAGGTGGTCTCCCTTCCCTCCCCCCTCCCACTACCGTGCACACCCAGAATGGGTGTGCTGGGTAAAGGATCTTGTGTGCTTATGGCTGTGGGAGCCGAGTAGCTTCCTTCCTATCCCGCCCCTCATTTTACATCTGCAAAAGCAAAAAAAAAAAAAACAAGAAATGCTATCTGTGTCCCAATCCCTGGAACCTGTAATGTCTTCTGTGAACAAGAAAGGACTCTGTAGATGTGATTGCATTAAAGATCATGAGATAGGGGAATTATTCTGAATTACGAGAGTGGATCAAAAGAACCACAGGTATCCATAAAAGAAGAAAACAATAGGACCTAGAGAAAGAGATAGGACTTATGGCCTCAGGGACAGAGAACAGAGCATCACAGTGGAGAGTGGGTTAGCTAGCCGTCCCCCAGGAGGGTAAGACGCAAGGAAAAGAGTTCTTCCTAGTGCTTCCAGAGGGAGCATGGCCCAGTGGCTGTTTTCACCTCAGTCAAATGAATAGAGGACTTCTGGCTTCTAGAAGCTGGAGCTTTGGAGTTTGTGATGATTTGTCAAGGCAATCACAGGACACTAATAGAGTAACTGAGTCTGTAATGCCTAACAGTAAGAAAGGAAAGGCCACTGGGCAGAGGTGCAGGCCCACACCTTTAATCCCAGCACTCAGGAGGAAGAGGCAGGTGGATCTCTGAGTTCGAGGCCAGCCTGGTCTACAGAGTGAGTTCCAGGATAGCCAGGGCTACACAGAAAAACCCTGTCTTGAGAGGGAAAGGGAGAGGGAGGGGGAGGGGAGAGAAAGAAAAGAAGAAAGGGAGGAAGGAAGGAAGGGAGGGAGGGAGGGAGGGAGGGAGGGAGGAAGGAAGGAAGGAAGGAAGGAAGGAAGGAAGGAAGGGTTTGTAGGTCAGCTCCAAAGCCACTCTCTAAAACATGAGCCCCCATAATCCCACTAGCTGGGTGCCGCTGCTATCTCCGACCAGCAGAAAAGAGCGACCACACAGCGTTCTTCTCAATGCGGTTTTTAATCAGCAACCTTGAAACCTACATGCAGGAAAAAAGCTCCCCACTCCCCTTTTCCAGTCCTTTTATATCCTCTCTAAGTCCGCCCCATCAGTCCACATCACCAGTCTTCTCTGATTGGTCCACATTGATGGTCTGATCACACGTCATTGGCTACACTTGCGCAGTGCCCAAAAGAGGTGTGGCCTACTCAGGAGCAGGAAGAAGTCAGGTGCTTAGTCATCCGACTTGGCAGGCCTCCAGGTGCCGTCTTGAGGCTACTGCCACACCCGCTCTCCACATCTCCCCCTTCTTTATTTATTGGCAGAGAGAATGCCTGTCTTAGGTTGCCCCCTGAAGTGACGCCCCTTACCCGTCTTTGGAAGAGCAAACAGCAATGGTTTGTCCCCTGTCTTAGGTTGGTGACGTATTCAGGGAGTCTTACCCGTCATTGACTACTTCTCTAGCATGCCAAGCCACACTTGAGGAGACTGACCAGTCTCCACGGCCACAACCTGGATCATCAGGGCTTGTATTCTGCGCTGCTGGAACCGCATGAGGCACATGCACCAAAAGCCAAGACGCTACACAAGACCAAGCATAAAGCAAGTCCAGCTAGTCGAGCCCATTCCTTCAATCTGGATGCAGCAATAGTGTTCCATTCAGCCAATCCTCCAGCGAGGGACAAATCCACTCAGGTAGAGTTGATGTGGACAATGGACTGTCTCAACTCACACACCAAACCATCAAAACATTGAGAGCAATTTCCTGTCAAATACTGGGAGATATTACGGGACAATTGCACTGCATGGCTATAATTAACAAAAGGTATGGAGGTAACACACAGCCCAATGATGGGTGGAATCATTCCAACACATGCTATAACAACAATCTTCACTGCTACAATTTAAATGCTTTGCATCAGCACTACCATTATAAATGATAAATACAAAAGGAGGCCATAAACAAACAGGCATAGGCCTAAAAGTTACATTTTGACCCAGAGCAAAAACAGAAACAGATTTTTCATATCCTGCACCAAGGCAATCTTTCCATCAGAATGAGTAAGGGGCAAAGGTTTAGGGAACACCGATAAAAGGCGCCAATGAAGGTCTTCAGTCTTTATCAGTGGGGTTATCAGGAACTTCAGGAACAGTGCTTTCCAGGCCATGTCTTCTTTGTACAATTCTTGTCAATCTCTCAGGAACCCACACTGGCTGCCATTGATCCTGGGGAAACACACAAACAGACCCTCTCGCCCATACCAACACTGGGTCAGGACCGTTCCATTCTCCTGTTAAAACATCTTTCCACATAACGGTCCCTTTGGGAGACATTTCCAGATTGACATGGCGATCAGCGGCAACCTTGCCATATGCATCTTCCGTTAAAAAATTTAAAGTAAAAAGAGCAATAGCTAATCTCTCCCTAGGGCTAGACCCATGGGCAATTCCCCCTTTTTGTTTAATTAAACATTCTTTTAAGGTACGATGAGCGCATTCCACAATCCCTTGGCCCTGTGGATTATATGGGAGACCATGGGTCAACTGTACACCAATCATTTTGCAAAAAGAAATAAAGGAAGTAGAAGTATAGGCCGGTCCATTGTCTGTCTTCAACTCAGTTGGTTGACCCCAAGCTCCCCAGGCTTCAAAACAATGAGCTATAACATGCCGGGCCTTTTCTCCTGAGTGTAGGGAAGCAAAAATGATTCCCGAAGCTGTATCAATGGAAACATGAATATATTTTAATTTGCCAAAATCCGAAAAATGAGTAATATCCATTTGCCATAGATGCAAGGGGCGTAAACCCCGAGGGTTAACCCCTAATCCACTCTGCGGCAAGAGAGGGGCACAAGCTGAACAATTTTTTACAATATCCCGTGCATCAGCGCGGGAAATCTTGAAACGTGAGGATAGAGTTTTAGAATTAACATGAAACTGGGAATGAAATTCTTGCGCCAATGTAACAGGTGAGGCGGCAAAAAGGAGCATATGGGCACAAGTAGCTTTATCTACTAAGTCATTTCCCTCTGCTAATGGGCTAGGCAGACCTGTGTGCGCACGAATATGTTGCACAAAATAAGGGGAAGATCTCTGCAAAATTAGATCTCGTAACCTAATTATCAAGCTACCAATTGTAGATTTTAAATTTACCTTCCCAACAACTTCCAAACAGCTGACAATATTAACCACATATAAACTGTCTGAAATCAAAAGAATCATGAAAATTCTCAAAAACTTTTATAACTATTTGCAATTCAATTACTTGAGGGGAAGTAGGGGGGAACTGAACAGTAACAGGCTCAGCTCCAGCAACCGAATATGCTCCCATTCCCGTTTTGGAACCATCAGTAAAAATTATAGGTGCAGCTGCCAATGGAACCTTAGATGTAATACATAGCCTCGTGTATCGCTATTCACACATTAACTGAGCAACCTGCCGAAGGGTATCAACTTGCTCCTGCACCAAATCAATTCTTTGATTAAGGATCATTATGCCACCTTTTAGGTGGGCATTAACATTGGCCTGCACATAGCCACATTAGAGCTCAATGCAACAGCAGCAGTAGTAGACCCAATGGCAGAAAGGGTATATCTAACCAGGGATGAGGAAGAAGGACCCTCCACTGACCAAGGGATGCTCAGTGGCATTCCAACAAAGAGCATAAAAACAAACGTGAGGATCACTATTAAGTGGGGTCCCATTCTGGGGAATTACAGAATCATTAAACACCACAAATACAATGGTGGCGCCACAACACACACAAGAGTAGGGGCAAACGACACATTCTTCCCTGAAACTTGTAATTTACTATTCCATTCAAAAGATGCATTTCCTATACTACCCCCTTGCAACATAGCTAAAGGGGAAATATCTGTGCAGCTTCCATTTACCCCACGTAACAACCAAATATCAAAGGGATTAGCGGAAAACAGCTTGAGTGGGATTTTGGTATGTCCAATTCTAACCTAGAAAGGTTGCATTATATAGGGTCCCCATATTGGGAGAAAAGGTAAAGAATCCTCCCACAGCCCAGCGCACTCCCTGTGATTGACACCCGGTCCATGACGGAAAGATCTGATCCCTCTGAGTCTTGCAAAAGGCAGACCATTTTGGCTGAGAAGGCACAGTATAATTCCCTCTAGCAGGCACAACGGGCCATCTTCCAGTTATCCATGTAGCATTAGTGCTATTGGGAGAATGGCCAACAACTATTGGATAAAAGGAACCTGAAATTTGAAGGTTCCCAGAAAAATTCTACTAGCTGTTTTTAGTAGTCATATCAACAAATTTTTTCAAACAGTTCAAAAGGAACCTGTTTGATATCAAATAAATTCCCATTGAGATCTCCTTTTCAATCTTGGGTAGTTAAATTTTGCTTCTACCATTATATCCAGTAAAGCTTGTGAAAAGTGGCAACAGGCTTATACTGGTTACAGCTGTTTTTAACTTTTATCATTCTTGAAATAATCTTAATTACAAAGTATGAGTGAGTTAAGAATTGTAAGCCTTAGATCAGACTCCAATTCGGTCAACGGTACACTGGCAGTTGTTAACCATAATTTTTTCTCTTGCAATATTAGAGTATAACTACAACTTTGGAAGGCAAAACCCAATTTTCAAGTGCCATTACTTCACACCAGAGTTTGTTTGCAAGTTCTTATGTTTGAATGCATAACAATACAACTTATAATACCTCATTAAAGAGACATTGTTTTAAACCTCATCCCTTATAAGTCTAATATCTAGAATAATTACATAAAACATTATACCAATTTAGAAGTATCTTTAAAGGCCTGTTTTTCCTGGGTTGGGTCATGCCAAGTGTTATCATTTAAGATAACTCCAACCCCGAGTTATCAGTTTTAAACTTTCTTTTTGTTACCAATGTAATAATTTTTAATCATGCCCAATAACTTATAAGCCAAATACTCTATAGTCAAAACATGCAAAACATATTTATACCTTTAAGACCAATCAGAACCAAAAATGAAACAACTACATGAATCTTATAAATTTAAACCAAACAATTGTTTTCTAGCTGCAATTCAAGAGAAAAAGCACTTTGTACCCAAAGGGAGAAATAACCATCAGCCTACTTGTCCTAGAACTTGAGCAACCGCTGGCCCTTTTAAAAGCAGCTTTTCTCCAGCTGTGCTTGACTCCTAGCTAATTGCAGAGCAACTTATATCAGCCTCTGCTTTGTAAACCAACAGGATCAAGAGATGGACTTCTAGCAAATAAAGTTTTTACCATTTTTTTTTACATGAAACAGAACATCAGTCATTCAGACAAAACAAAAGACAGACACACGTAGACAAATTGGTGCACCAAAGTCAAACAATACACAGAGAGGGAAGAACACTTATACCAGTACTAAAACTATCTCCATTGGGGTCCATAGAGGAAACAGGACGTCTCCATGTTTCCCCTTGTCCCCAAGAGAGTTTTGAAATCCATTTTCCTTTTCTCATTTTTCCACTATTCCTTTCTTCTTAACAAATCTTGTTCTAGGGCTTCTTGACCCTTTTCAACTGCTTTATAGCATCCCTTGAACCAAGGAGCAACTTGGTCTACCTCGATAAGGAAACATTCCAAGGTACTCCTTTTCAACTCTGATTTCTTTCACTTTAACAGCTCCGTCAGAGCCACAAAAATTGGATACAAAGTAGAGTTACCCATACTTTCGCTTTTCCTTTCTAGCCTCTTTACCGAGGACTTTATAGCCTCTTACCTGAGGACTTTTATCGCTCCCAACAAATCCCCGAGGGCCTGGCAGGCCGTCTGAGCTGACGATGAATTCCCCATCGAGCTTGGTGCAATTTGTCCCGAAACCGGGAGCCTTATCGTCTCAAACCGAGAACCTTAATTGTCTCAAACCGAGAACCTTATCGTCTCAAACCGAGAACCTTATCGTCTCAAACCGAGAACCTTAATTGTCCCACTTACCTGGGAACTTACCGGCTAGCCACCCTGACCGCAATGAGTTCTGAACGTTCGACTCTCCCCGTACGGGTCACCACTTGCCGCTGCTATCTCCGACCAGCAGAAAAGAGCGACCACACAGCGTTCTTCTCAATGCGGTTTTTAATCAGCAACCTTGAAACCTACATGCAGGAAAAAAGCTCCCCACTCCCCTTTTCCAGTCCTTTTATATCCTCTCTAAGTCCGCCCCATCAGTCCACATCACCAGTCTTCTCTGATTGGTCCACATTGATGGTCTGATCACACGTCATTGGCTACACTTGCGCAGTGCCCAAAAGAGGTGTGGCCTACTCAGGAGCAGGAAGAAGTCAGGTGCTTAGTCATCCGACTTGGCAGGCCTCCAGGTGCCGTCTTGAGGCTACTGCCACACCCGCTCTCCACAGCTGGGTGAATCCTGGGGCTATTGTCTACAGGCACCAACTCCAGTCCCTCAGCCTGGCGTCCACAGGACATGCCAGGCGAGTGAGTGAGTGAGTGAGTGAGTGAAATCAGCATCATTTCTTCCTCCACTTCCAGCACAAAATTCCCCTTATCCAAGAAGATAAGAATAGCTTGTGCCAGCTGTCCCAAGCCCTGGCACCAAGACCTGAAGGCTGTCAGCCAGATCTGATCTCTGACTGCATGTTCTTTCCCAGGGGAAGAGAGAACAGGCATAGGACAAAATGTGAATGTGGTATAGCCCTCCAGATCATACTTTCTTCGGCCCCGATCCTTCCTTAGGACCTCTAGAAGAGTTAGCAATGTTCAGGTACACCAACTCCCGTGAAAACAAACCACTATATGTAATGACCCACAGACCATTTGGGCCTGGAAAAATGTCCCACTGAACACTTACAGATGTGACCTGCTGCATACACATTCCCCCGAGTAGGAACTAGGGACAGTAGACTACAGCTTGTCAAGTCAACTATAGATCAAAGCTTTGCAACTTGTGCCACCAAGTCCTCCAATACAGCATCCCTCTGCTGCAGGTGACCTGGTCCCCTTTTAGGGGTCATTGTGAATGCTATCGCCACCATCCCATGTCTCTAGCGTTCCCTCACTAGCAGAATACTCAAGACGGCAGGGCGGACTTGAATGCTCTAGACTGTTAGCATTTCTTCTAGGTTCCGCCCCTCAGTTACCTAGCAACTACTGGATATGCCTGACTCGCTATAAAAGGGGATGCTTGTCCCCTCCTCGATCTCTTCCTCTCTTACCCTCTCTGTCTCTGCTCTCCCCACTCCCCTCGCCCCTCTCTTTCCACATGTTCATGGCCGGTCTCTTCTCTTCTCTTCTCTTCTCTTCTCTTCTCTTCTCTTCTCTTCTCTTCTCTTCTCTCCTCTCCTCTCCTCTCCTCTCCTCTCCTCTCCTCTCCTCTCCTCTCCTCTCCTCTCCTCTCTCTCTCTCTCTCTCTCTCTCTCTCTCTCTCTGCCTTCTATCTCTATTCCCTTCCCAACGCCTCTCCCCATGCTCTTAATACACTATTCCATACTAAGGCTTAAGGGACAGACTTTCCACAGTCAACCAACCCAGTAAGTCTAGACTTGGCTGCATGCTTGTGGTTATTAATTTACTCTCGGGACGCCGGTGGGGATACTTTAATAACATCCCTCACCCAAAGGAAAGATCTTCACCACTTCGTCTGGGATGCCTCCGGTCTAATTCACAGGCTAAAGTTGCCCCCCCCATACCCACTAACCAATATCTCCACTTGCACTTTAAAAACAAACTTTTACAACTCTCTCACTAGTGGTCCAGACTTTCCCCCTCCCCGCTCATTCTCTCTCTGCTGGCCCTCCACTCAGTTCCCTGCACTGCTTTCCTGCAGCCATCTGCCCCGCCCCTTGGTTCCATCTGCCCCGCCCCTCACACTCTTAACCTCTGCCCTGGTCTCCTCCAAGGAGAGCTCCCACCGCTCGCTCACTCGCTCACTCGGTGCTCACTCGGTGACTGCTGCCTGACTATCTATCCTCAGCTCTCCACATTCGCCCTAGCTCCTTGCTAGGACAGCTCTTTGTGGCACAGGTGAGAGTTCTCTCAACGCTGCCTGGAGGGCATTTGCTCTCCCACCTGAGCAGAGTTGCTAGGAGACAGAACGCTACTCCGGGCGCTAGCTCTCACCCCACTTGCTTATGCCCAGATCACACAGAGCCACGCGCCCGTTTTGATTCATCTGAATGTTTGTCTCTGCCATGCTTCTGTTATGTGACTTTCCTCCAGGCAGAGCTGCCCCTTCAGCGCGATCTTAACTAAGGACGGACAGTCCCAGGACCATCGGCCACCATCTTTGTTATGGGAAGTCCCCAGTTTACTGCCTTTAGGAGTACAAGCGGTCAAAGTTACTTAACAATCAAGATAAGGTTTTTTTTTGTTCTATCCTGCCTCGGTAAATAATGGTTTTTAAACAGTAAAAGGTTAAAGATGCCTTTAAAATACTTTTAGCCTTGGTTTTTTGCTACTTTCAGTAAGTTACATTGTGTTCTCTTTATTTGCTGGATACATTCTCAAACAAGTAATTGGACAAACACAGGTTGTCTAACAGATACGCTTAATAGACTAGCTCTCAATCTTGTCAGAAATCTGCTAAATGTAACAGTAAATGGTTAAGCTTGTGACAGACTCCCGAAGCCTAACAGTGACCTCCCTCCCCCAAGGTCTCTGAGCCGATATGGGAACAGCAACAGGACTGCCTAGATTGTGGCGTGATAAGCACTGAGAAACAGGGCTCCGTTGCCTTGCCTGCTGCCAGGGCTTGGCCTGCGCTGTGGACAAACAGAGTTTACCCAGAGAGTTAAATGTCTCATATTGCCTAAGTCAAGGCGGGTCATTTCTCCCACATTCCTGCTCCACAGGAAAAAGCTTTTCGTCTTCTGGGCCTGACAGCCAGACTGACCCTCCCCAAGTTCCGATGGAGACCGCAGGGACCTGGGAACTGTTTAGGTAGTATATTGTAGACCAGCCTCTGTCGTTTTAATTAATACGTGACATCTGATTATAATTTGTTCTTCCCACATTTCTGAGTACATTGACAGCTGAGCTAACTAACTGTAGCTCGACAGCTAGAAACCAGACCTAGCTCCTTACCCCAAGGTAATCCACCACTACATCAGCTCATTCATTTGTTAACTAAGACTGCCAGATTTCTTATCAAAGACAGGTTTGCCTTGCTCACAGTCTTCACAATAAAGGATACACATGTTCAGATGTAAGCTTTCACAGATGGAACCTTCTGCTACTTCCTCATCCAAACTCAGTTTCCAGTGACTACATGCTTCATAATACCTCTCCTAGCAATGCCATTTTACTAACATTAGCCAATAGAGTTCTAATAAATCAGCCTACCCTGATAAAACAGTCTACTATATAATCCACTTTTATAATCACAAGGCCAGGTTCCTTTGGTTGCCTTTTAACTATGGGCTTAAGGTGTTTCTCACACTAAACTATCATATTCACGAGGACAACGTTTTTGAGTTTCCTTTGTCTTTTAAATATAGACTTAGAATTGTTTCTTACCATACTAAATGTATGTATATTCAGTCCCCTGGACAGAAGGGAGAAGCCCTCCTTGCCCCTTCTACTCCACAAAAGGTTTTTGTCCTCTCTGAGCTCATCTTAAAGACTGTTCGTGTTGTTAACAAATGTATCTCTTTTGTAAACTTATAAGCTACAGGAAACCCACTCAGATCTACCTCTCATGGGCCAAAAAGACTCCATGCAGATAGACACCTGCCAATCAATAGCCTAAAGTTCCCACTACCTATTCCAGAGGGTGGAATTGTCCTGTTCCTAGGATTGGGACTCCCCTCACCTCCACCCAGCAAGACCTCAGGGTTTCAAATGTACATCTAAGAAAATTTTTTTTCTCCCAATCGTACTTATCTTTATTCTCTACCTGTATATACGTGTGTGTGTGTGTGTGTGTGTGTGTGTGTGTGTGTGTGAGAGAGAGAGAGAGAGAGAGAGAGAGAGAGAGAGCACATCTTGCCAAATCCAGGCATTTTATTCAAAATCTACATCCAGGACAGTTCTAGAGAAGCAACCCATAGACGCTCCAATCTTCTCTCACAAATACAGACATTTCTACGGGACCTGCTCCTTCCACAGATGGTTTCACAGACCCTGGATAGCAAGGAAACAGACAACTCTCCTAAGACTGGGCCAACATCTCCATACCCATTTTCTTAGGTTTCCCAGAGCCACGGCACCCCAAAGGCAGCAGGAAGTAGCTAAAGATCACCATGACCCTATTCCTGCTTTCTAGTTTTTCCTTTTTTAAAATTAAACCAAAACGGAGGAATGTTAGCATTTCTTCTAGGCTCTGCTCTGCAGTTACCTGGCAACAGCCAGGTGTGCATGACTCGCTATAAATGGGGCTGATTGCCCCCCTCCTCCCTCTCTTACTCACCCTCCTACTCTCTCTGTCCCTTCTCTCCCCATCCCCTCCCTTTCTCTCCACGTGCTCATGTGCTCATGGCTGGACTCTCCTCCTCCTCTTTCTCTCTCCCTCCCTCCCTCCCTCTCTCTTTCTCTCTCTGTTTATACTCCCTTCCCAACTCTCCTTCGCACACCCTAAATAAACTATTCCATTCTATACAATTGTATGGCTGGTCCCTCAGGGGGGAGGAAGGCCTCTGCATGGGCCCGCAGAGGCACCCCTTCCCCCACACCATACTGAGTCTCCCTCCACCAAACACATCCCTGGTTCTTTCCTTCTTTTTTTTTTATAAAGCACAGCATAGAGGACTATGCAGACTAGTCTTTCATTTCAAAAGGGAGGGGCTGCCATTCTCTCTGGGCATCTACCAGTTGACAAGGGGAATGGGTCTTATTTGAGGACACCCCCCCCCCACAGGAAAAAACAAAAACAAAAATAAAAGCAAGATAAAATACCAGGAAACAAAGCAAAAATCATGAGGGCTAAGGAGATGGCAAAGCAATTAAGAGCATGGTGCCAGCTCCCACACAGAGCAGCTCACAAGTGCCCGGAACTCCAGCTCCAGGGCATCCAATACCCTTTTCTTCTGGTCTCCATGGGTACCCTCACTCCTGCACACATGTATACACACACACACACACACACACACACACACACACCCCTAAAAACTACTGTAAGACAGAGAGTAAGAGGGTGACGCTCTTGATAGTGATGCTCAGATCCCAAGTTTGAACTAGGCCTCCTACTTCCCTGTCCTTTTTGACACATGACCAAACTACATTTCCCAGTCTCCCCTGCAGTAGGGTGTAATTGTAAGACCGTGGAATGTCTTCACCCTTCCAAGCCATTCTTGGTTCTCTTTCCTTGGCTTACCATTTAGACATCAGTCTTTAGTGCAGCCTTGAAATTAGAAGACCCATTGTCCCAGTTTGCTAAGAACTGTTCCTATTTTAACACTGGAAATCTAGCCGGGCGTGGTGGCACATGCCTGTAATCCCAGCACTTGGGAGGCAGAGGCAGGCGGATTTCTGAGTTCAAGACCAGCCTGGTCTACAGAGTGAGTTCCAGGGCAGCCAGGGCTACACAGAGAAACCCTGCCTCGAAAAACAAAAAAAAAAAAAAACAACAAAAAAAAAAAAACAAAAACAAAAAACACTGGAAATCTAGAAGCTAAGGAACAATTCAGTTGGAGACAAACTGGGACGGTTGGTCACCCTGCTTGACAGGCACCTGTGGGAGGTAACGGAACTTCTGTCTGCCTGGGTGTCAACCCTCAGTGACCACACAGAGCTGAGTCTCCTCCTCTCTAGCCCATCCTTGGCAGTCAGCATTACCTGCTTTGGAGTTCTTATAAGCAAAAATAAACTGAGATCTGCTGTGCTGTGCGTTACTTCAGCTAGCATAAGCTTAACGGATGCACCATCTAATATTTTTGGAGAAACCAAAAATATCCTCTGTTCTCTTAGTTATTATTTTAAGAAGACAGAAGCTGGCTATGAATAGGAAGACTGTATATTATTGGGGAGAGGCCTAGTTCACACTTGGGATTGGTTCAGCGTTATCAATACTGCCCCCCATTTACTCTGTCTCACGGTATCTAGCATAGAAAATCTATAGTGTGAATGTATGCCTAATTTCTGTTGTTGTTGTTGTTGTTGTTGTTGTTGTTGTTTTAAATCTTGTCAGGGGCTGGAGAGATGGCTCAGCAGTTAAGAGCACTGACTGCTCTTCCAGAGGCCCTGAGTTCAATTCCCAGCAACCACATGGTGACTCACAGCCATCTGTAATGGGATCTGATGCTCTCTTCTGGTGTGTCTGAAGACAGCGACAGTGTGCTCATACACATAAAATAAATAAATAAATCTTTTTAAAAAATCCTGTCAATCAACTCCTATTTTAAATGTAGTGTAAAAATGAAGTCTTCTGTAATAGTAATTGTTTCATAACTAATACTCAATATTCAGCTTTGAGGTTATTGGATTTTCTCCATTTTTAAAAAGATTTATTTATTATATGTGAGTACACTGTAGCTGTTCTTCAGACGCACCACAAGAGGGCATCGGATCCCACTACAGATGATTATGAGCCACCATGTGGTTGCTGGGAACTGAACTCAGGACCTTCAGAAGAGCAATCAGGGCTCTTAACTGCTGAGCCATCCCTCCAGCCCCGGATTTTCTCCATGTTAAAGACATCATGTAAATTACTTTACATTGTCCTAAAGTATGGATTTCTTTAAATTATACAAAATGAATGTGTATATGTATATATGTGTATGCATGTACATACATGTAAACGTTGTGGACAGAGGTCAGTGTCCTGTGTCTTCCTTAATCATTCTCCTTATTTTGGGGACCAGGTTTCTCACTGAACCTGGACTTTACTACTTGACTAAACTGATTAGTCACCAGCCCCAGAGAGCCTCCCATGTCTGCCTCCCCAGCACTGGGATTACAGGCATTGCTGCTACATTCTCACAGTATTTTTTTTTGAGATATGTGTGTTCGTACACACATGTGCACCTGACTAGGAATACCTATGGAGACCAGAAGAAAAGGGCGTTGGACTCCTTGGAGCTGGAGTTACAGGTAGTCCTGAGCTGCCCTCTGTGAGGCCATGCTCTTAACTGCTTTGCCATATAGATACTGGGACTGAATCCACGTCCTTAGTGGCAAGCCTTCAGTAGTTGGGCTATCTCCCCAGATCCCCGGAGTCCAGGTCTCTTAGAGATTGTATGTCCAGGGCACAGTTGTTCATGCAGCACTGCTATGATTTGGAAATAGAATGGTCCCAGGGGCACATGAATTGAAGGCTTGGTCCCAGAGGATAGTGTGTTGCTGGGGTGCTAACCTCGCCAATGAGCTCATTTGTAGATGAGTTCATAGCCCATAGGGGCTGATAGTAGGAACTAGATCCTGGGGGGCGTGTCTTTGAATGGCACACCTCTTCTCCAGACTCATCTTTGTTTCTGACTGCGGAGAGAGAAACAGCTTTCCTTCACTACAAACTTCTGACATGATGTTTCTACTTCTCCACCTCCCTAAAAGCAACAGAACCAGCCACAGACAGAGGCCCCTGGAACTGTAAGCCAAAGAGAATTCTTTCCTTAATGAAGTTGATTTTCTTGAGTATTCTGTCATAGAGACAAAAGCAGACAAACACAGACAGTACTCTGGGTATTTTGAATCCATCAGTCAGAAATTAGGTCTTCTGTGTGGTCCAATGGTCTGTTACTAGGCAGTAAAAAAAAAGAAATGAACTATGCAAACAGACAGAGAAAACAGATTGCTGAGGGCAGCCAATACTAAGAGGCTGATCCTTGTGGCTCTCATCATAAAAGGTTGTGGGGAGTGTAAATAGAGAGAGGACTGTCAGGTCAAAGAGCAGGGATCAATAGATGGATAGAGCACTGGGGTCATAGGGCAATGAGACTCCTCTGCATGGTGCTAGAATGTACGTGGCAACTCCACAGAAAGTTCCAGGCGAAAAGCTGGGCCCTAGCCAGGTGTGGGGGTGCACACCTTTAATCCCAGCACTTGGGTAGCCTCTGGAGGTAGGTAGTTTTCTGTGAGTTCAAGGTCAGCCTAGTCTACAGAACAAGTTCCAGGATAGCTAGAGCTTTATAAGACCCTGAATAGTGGTTTGAATATGCTTGGCCCAGAGAGTGGCATTATTAGGAATTATTGCCTTGTTGGAGTAGGTGTAGCCTTGTTGGAGGAAGTGTGTCACTGTAGGGGTGGGCTTTGACATCCTTCTCCTAACCACATGGGAGCCAGTCTTCCACTAGCAGTCTTCAGATCAAAATATAGAATTCTCAGCTCCTCCTGCACCATGCCTGCCTGGATGCTGCCATTGATAATGCCTTGATGACAATGGACTGAACCTCTGAACCTGTAAGCCAGCCCCAATTAAAATGTCCTGTAGAAAAGTTGCCTTGGTCATGGTGTCTCTTCACAGCAATGGATCCTAACTAAGACACCACGTCTCAGAATTTAATTCACTAATTCACCAGGGCCAAAGGTCGAATCCGGTTTTCAGTGGATAATATTATACTACCACTGGTTCATCGACTGTTACAAATACCACACTACTGAAAGATAGGAGGCATCAGAGAAACTAGAACGGAAGAAAGGAAATAGGAACTCTTTTGTGAGAAGAATTTCTGTAAACAAACTATTTCCCTGAACGTAATTTTATAAGAGAAACAACAAAGACAACAAAAGTTTTTTGGTTTTGTTTTCCCCCAACCTTGGGGCTATTGGTAGAGTTCTTGACTTACATCCGTGAAGCCCTCCCTTGGATTAATCCTCAATCATAGAGAGCAGGCAGTGCACTCCTGTAGTCCCAGCCCCGGGGAAGTGGAGACCCAAGGCTCAGGAGCACAGGCTCATCTTCAGCTATCCTGCTACTTTATGAGTTTGAGGCTAGCCTGAGATTATGTAAGGGCTGTGGAGAATGGCTCAGCAATTAAAAGCACTTGCTGCTCTACCAGGAGGAACAGAGTTCAGATCCTACCACCATATCAGCTGGCTCACAAGCATTTGTAACTAACTACCCCTCTAGGGAATCTAACGAATGCCTTTTCTGGCCTGCATATGTGTGTGTGTGTGTGTGTGTGTGTGTGTGTGTGTGCATGTGTGTGTGCACACACACGCACACATGCACACACACACACACACACACACACACTTTTGTTTTTGTTTTTGTTTTTGTTTTTGTTTTTGTTTTTTTCGAGACAGGGTTTCTCTGTGTAGCCCTGGCTGTCCTGGAACTCACTCAAGACCAGGCTGGCCTTGAACTCAGAAATCTGCCTGCCCCTGCCTCTGCCTCCCAAGTGCTGGGATCAAAGGCGTGCCCCCGGCTACCACCGCCCAGCCACACACACACACACACACACACACACACACACACACACATTTTTAAGAACAAAACAAAACTTAAGAGTCAGGAGTGGTGGTGCACACATGTTACATTAGTGGTATCTTGTGTTAGAGAAAGACATTAAAATTAAGGAAACAAGTATTCTCTGTTAACCCATTGAAGGCACATAACTCACAGCTCTAGGCCCTGCAAAGTGGATCTAAGACTGCCCAGAGTGCACCCCCTGGGGGCCGTGCAGTGCAGGACAAGTGGTCTCCTGGATGGATCAGATAGACATGTAGACTGTGAGGTATTAGGGCGGGACAAATAGCTGAAGGAAATGCTCCTGTTGCAGAGGGAACCAGGGTCTCGAGCAGCCTTAAGGAGAGCTGGCGAGATGTTAAGGCCTAAGAACAAAGCACTCCTCAAAGCCAGAATTCAGGAAGGCTCAAGGGAGGGCCAGACGGAGCAGTGGCCCCTAGACTGGGCCTTCCTCTAAGCTTCCTCAGGGCGTCCCTCTGCCATGGCCACAAGGGAGCCATCCAAGCAGGAGGCTGCTGGGCCACAGCTGGACGCTGCTTACCGCGCAGTTAGTGGAGAACAAACCCAAGCCAATACCTGCACTATTGAGAGCTTTCAGATGCCCATGTTTTATTCATCCCCCATTAGCATGGGGTCTGCAGGCCCCCCGGAGTCAGAAGGAAATGAGAAAATCACAGAATGTCAGTGCTCTAAGAGGCCCGGGGAGTGAGCGAATCCAGGCCTTCTTTTTGCTAGGAGAAAATTGAGGCCCACAGAGGGAGTCAGCCTGAGGCTGCCCCCAGACAAAGAGCAGGGTTAGGCCTGGGGATCTCATCGGTCACCTGCTTTGGCTTCATTCCTTCTTACCTCCATCCCTTTCTTTTTCCTCCCTCCTTCCCTCCCTCTTTCCCTCCCTCCTTTTCTCTTCCTTCTTTATCTTGTGTGTGTGTGTGTGTGTGTGTGTGTGTGTGTGTGTTTTGAGACAGGGTTTCTCTGTGTAGCCCTGGCTGTCCTGGAACTCACTCTGTAGACCAGGCTGGCCTCGAACTCAGAAATCCGCCTGCCTCTGCCTCCCAGAGTGCTGGGATTACAGGCGTGCGCCACCACCGCCCGGCCTGGCTTTTCTGTATCTTCCTCCCTCCTTCCATTTACTCCCCTCTCTCCTTTCCTTCTTCCTTTCCTCCTCCCCCTCCCTCTCTTCTCTTCTCCATCCATTTCTCTTTCTCCCTCCCTTTCTTCTTCTCCTCTCCCTCCCTTTTCCCCCTTCTCCCCCCTTCCTTCTTCTCTTCCTTTCTTCTTCATCCCCCCTCCTGTCTCCTTGTCCCTTTTTCTCTACTTGCTTCTCAGCTTCAAGGCCTCCGGAGCTGGGGATGATGGGAAGCCGCTGCGGCTCTCCATGCTCTTGTCGTTGGACCACAAGGAATGAAGGAAGCGCAGGAGGAGTGTGCGGAGCAGCAAGGACTACACGGAGCGGAGCGAGCAGAGAAAGCGCTCAGAGAGCAGAGACTGGGCCGGAATGAGTTTCTAGTCGTGGGTGGAGCTTTAGGAGTTACATAAGTTTAGGGATGGGAAAGAGGACCCTGTTGTGCAGATTAATGAGAGAAGACCCAGACGTCATCCATGTGTTCACAGAGACCAACCACCATCCCTGGGGGCCATTTAGAAATCAAGGTCTATAATACCTACCCTGCAGAGGAATGGGGACGTTCGGAATAGGAAAGAGGGCCGCACGGCAGGATCTCCACAGAGGCACTCATGCCGGAGTGTGTGGTGTCACTCCACCACAGGACCCCTTTTGTCCCTTTCTGTCCACTGAATGTTAGAATCCGCTCTTGCTTGCGGACTCCTGTCTCACCCTTACAGAGTTTGGTCTGTCCTTGGGAAATCAGTGGCCCTTTCCTCTGAGCCTAGAAGGCAGGAGAACAGCGGAGCTATCCTGGGGTCTCATGGGAATCCCTCTTCGTGCGTGGCTGCCAGATGCCTTCTCTGGACCTTTGAGTCCTTGGGCAAGTTCCTTTGGCTGTTGGAAGATTCCAGTAATTTATCCCTGCCGTTCCGCGCCTGCCACCCCGTGCTTCGCTGTCTGTCTGGTGGTGCAGTTACGGGGGACACATTTTACATCTCAGCCCTGCTGCCAGACTAAGGTCAATATGGCTTCTCGGAGTCTCCTTCCATGAGTCGCGAGAGTTAGCTGGTAGCAGCACTCCCGGCTGACAGGCCCACAATGCCAAGGGCCTGCAATGAGAGACCGAAGAACATCCTTCCCCACCCCGCAGGCACACAGAGGCCAGCTGAAGGAGGAAAGCTGCCTGTGCCTTACTGTAGAGGGAGGAAACGGTTTGAACACATCCAAGCCACCGCCATGCTTTGAGTTTTCCATTGCTTAAGCAAGAGGGCTGGGTAGTATTAAGTGCTGCGGAAGTGTGCGGCTAAGGGGACACTTGATGTACTTTGAAGACTTTCATTGTCTCAGAGAACCGTGCCTGGAGCAGAACAAAAAGGCTTTCAGGGGCGGGTGTAGTCCAGAACATTCACGTTATCACCAAGATCTGGCTTCTTTTTGCCATTTATCCTTGAAGCAATCATAAACCAGTCGGACCCACCCCGAGGAGGTCAGTAACTTCCCAAATCACGGCGTGGTGGCATCTGCTCGGGTGAGCTATGAGCGACTGCAAAGTACCACAGAGGGATAAGGTTAAGCAACTCCTCCGCTCACGTGCATCGAAAGGCAGCCCAGGAAGTAGAGGAGGTGGGGATGGTGCTTTCGGAGGGAAAGCTGACGCTGTGAAGGTTGACGCCGTGAAGGAAAGAAATATACTACTATCTGGTGTGAGGAGACAGGGTTACAGGAAGGTCACACAGCCATGCTCCTCTTAATGCTGAGGACACGTTCTGATCAATGTGTTGTCAGGTGAGGCGCTGCCCCGCCAGCATCCGCGTGTATGCACACAAACCAAGCTGACCACGTCACTAGGCAACAAGAATCTTTCAGCTCCTTTCTAACCTTGTGGGATCACTGCTGTATATGCAGACATCAAGGGCCGTGATGTGGTGTGTGATTGTATAGAATTTGTAGATGGAAGAAAGGCGCTGCTAAGGGAAAAAAAAAAAAAAAAAAAAAAAAGGTGGGGGACGGGGGCTGGAAGAAAAGAGGAAGGTTGTGAGGATTCCCAGGGTAGTTTTTGTTTGTTTGTTTGTTTGAGGCATTCACACAGGGGAAATGAAACAGAAAAGCCACAGTGGCGATGCTAGTGGGAGAACCCTGGGAGATGGCATGCAGAGACAGCAGGGGAGCCTGTCCCACTGCTCCCAGCTGTTATCTTCCTCAAGTCACCCCAGGCAAGCAGCTCCAAGCAACACGTGCTCACCTCCATCTGCATAGGTCTGAGGCTGGCTCCAGCAGGACTGGCTTTTCTGCTTGAATCCTCCTGAGGTACAGTGTCTGGCCACCGTCTGTCCTTCTGGAGTTCGGGGGGCTTCCCCAGGCTCCGTGACTGCTGGTGGAACTCAGTTTCTGGCGGTAGGTCTGAGGTCCCCATATATTTTGCTAGCTGTCAGCCAGGGAGCTGTCTCAGCCCCGTGTCTTACAGCCCCTCTGCGGCCATCTTCTTATATGCTGTCTGCTTTCTCCCCTGAACGTCGGCTGGGGATTTTCACTGGTGGTTTGAACCTCTTGGACTTCATGGAAAGTCTTCTGATTAGGTCAGGCCAACCCTGAATGATCACTTGTTTTTTTGAGTCATCTGATTAGGTTTCTTAGTTACATTTACATATTATCTCCTATTAAATAGCAGGATCAAGAGAGTGACAGCCTATCATACGCCCAAATCTTACTTGCACTCAAGAAGAGAGAAGGTGAGAGGCATAATTCAGTGGCAGGGCACTAACTTAGCATAGATAAGGCCCTGGGTTCCAGAGAGAGAGAGAGTCTCTCTCTCTCTCTCTGTCTCTCTCTGTCTCTCTCTGTCTCTCTCTGTCTCTCTCTCTCTCTCTCTCTCTCTCTCTCTCTCTCTCTCTCGCACTCTCTCTCTTGCATGTGCGTGCACACAGGCACACACATGCATACACATACTCATACACACATACTCACACCACATACACACACACTCACACACATACATACACATGCACACACACATACACACATACACACGCACGTGTGCATGCACACACACTCATACGCACACACATACTCATACTCACACTCACACCACACATACATACTCACACACACATACATACACATACACACGCATGTACACACATACCCCTTCAGTCCAGGGCAACCTATGTTTTATACTTCCTTTGCTTTAGGGATAAATTTAGAAGAGAACGCCCACTGAAATAATCAAAACCTCTCAGAGCTGACACTTTTCTTACCTCTCCCCCAAACTCTCTCCTTGTGGGTATCTGTACAGCTCTGTACCTATCCTCCACACAGTGGCCTGCTAGAATCCGCCAGTCAGCAGGAGGCTGGCCAAGGTTAAAGCTTCCGAAAAGCCCAGGTGGGAAAAATGACCCGGGGCAATAAGACTCCCGAGAAGAGGGCAGATGTGGGCTGAGGATGGCTGCCTCCTTCCCAAGGGACGCCTGTCCCTCCTGCTAACCACAGCTCGCTTGCCTGCTTGCCAAAGCTGGGACTCTGGTTGGATGATCCATGAACACTCCCTGACTTGTATCCTGCGTGTCACCCACCCATCCTTCATAAATGGCTGTCAGACTTAGCAAACAAAAACTCAGGGTGCCACTTAATGTGAACATCAGTGACATTTTTTTTAAATATGCATATCCCCCCACTACTGTGGAGAACATTCTCCTCCTGAAAGAATTGTTGTCTCTTTAAAATTCAGTTTAACCAGGCATCCTGCATTTTAGCTGGCAACAGTACCCAGAATTCTTAGCCAGTGAGCAGAAAAGTTGAGGAATCCAAATGTTCCTTGAGGGCTAGGGGTGTGGCTCAGTTAGAATACTTGCCTGGTCTGTCCCCAATACAGGATAAACTGAGTGTGGTGGCACATGCCTTTAGCCCTTAACACTAGAACTCAGGAGGAAGCTCAGGAGGATCGGGGACTCGAGGCCAGCCTAGGAAGAGTTTGAAACACCACCAAAGCATGTAATTTTAAAAGATCTTTCTTGGACCAAAAATCCATCTGTAAACAATGTTTGAAAGGAGAGACAGAGGGCTGGAGGAGAGATGGCTCAGTGATTAAGAGCATGTATTGCTCTTGCAGAGGACCTGAGCTCTGTTCCCAGCACCCATCATAGGTAGCTCACAGCTGCTCTATGGAACTTGATACCTTTTTCTGGCATCATGGGTACTGTCCTCACATGTGCATGCACGCGTGCACACACACAGAGACACGAGAGAGACAGAGAGACATACAAATCAAAATAAATCTTTATTTAAAAAAAAACACTATAAAAGGTCTGTGCACAGAGAATACACACTTCTCACCGTAGTACACTTATAACGTGTCTCTCCTCCCTCCGCCAAATCCCCATTCGGGTTATCCGTTGTTGCTTAGTGTGCTTGTAATGTGATTCCTGCATCAAAACAAGATACCTCTACTGCCTAGCCACATATACCCCCACTGTATCTGCAAAATGGGAGGATGGGGTTAGTTTGCAGTCTCCAGAACACACACACACACACACACACACACACACACACACACACACTCGCACGCTCGTACGCTCGCACGCTCGCACGCACACCACTGAGTAGATCAGCCCACCATGCCCTGGTCGATTTGCTTTCCTTCAGGGTGGGTCCTGGGAACGTGATTGGTAGACACAAACTCCTAGGGGGGTGTGTGGCAGAGGAAATTTGCTGGGGACTGACAAATGACATTAGAGTAAAGTACCCAGGTCACTGTCCCAGGTATTCCTTCTTCCTCCAGGTAAGTGAAGGCCCTGAAAGCCCAACTTCATCAATCAGTAGCTAGACTTTGAGAGGCAGAAATCATGGCGAGGGTTCTATGAAATGAATTGTAAACTCTACTACCTGATGCCCCTAACTCCCAGTACATCACCACCACTATTGGTGACAGACCCTATTAGGAGGTCACCAAAGCTGAATAAGGTCAGGGTCTACCTTTATTCAAAGGGAATCCTCAGAAGGGAGAGAGAGCTCCTGGATAAGGCTGCTTACTGACCTGGGTTCAGTTCCCAGCAACCACACCACAACTCACAACCGTCTCTAGTCCAAGGAGAGCCTCTTCTGGCCTCCACAGGCACCAGGCCTGCATGTGGTACACAGGCATACATGTAGGCAAAATGCCCATATGGACAAAAATAACATTTTTTTATTCTAGTCAGCAGAATCAGCAAGAAGCAGGAAGGGGCAGACTTGGGAAAAGACTTGTCTCTGCCTCCAGCTGGATGACCTTGGACAGGTCACTCCTAATCTGGGGTCCAGCCTTCTCATCTGAAAAATGGGACCTTTTTTCCCCCCACATCCTAGGTTCATGTCTAAAGCTTCTTCCAGCTCTAAATGTCTCCCTTGTGTGCCTGGCTATGCTCCTGTAAGCCTGGTGCTGTGGTGTGGTGTGTAGAGACAGAGGGATCACTGAGGCTTCCTGGCTACCAGCACTGCTCTGGGTTCAGTAAAGACACCCCATTTCAAGAGAATAATGTAAAGAGTGGTGAAGGACACTCAACACCCTCCTCTGGCCCGTGTGTGTACAGAAAACAGAACATGAAAAGGCACTTGCTTGGTATGTTTGTGTGGGGTGGTGTGGGGTGGTGTGTGTGTGTGTGTGTGTGTGTGTGTGTGTGTGTGTGTAAGAGAGAGAGGGAAAAAACACCAAGCTCTTCCTGTCTTTCTCCTAACCCTGTAAGGATGGTAGGCTATCCATAGACGGAATGACAGCCTCACCAGAACCAGCTACACGGTACTTTTTTTTATTTTCAGCCTCCTGTGATGTCTGGGCATAGCAGGTTTGGCAAAATGCAGGCTCCAGGACAGAAGTGCCAATGTGGCAAGTAAAAGATGAAGATGGACTTGAAGAAGATGGCCAGCTTTTACGTAGAGGAGGCAAGTCTTGCTCTCTCAGACCTCAGCAGTGACTTGAAGTGAAGTTTTAATGGACTGAGGCCTCTGTCCTGCCGAATGGAGCCGCGGCTCCGGCAGGAACAAGCAGACCACTCACGGGCTCTAAAGCTATCGCTAAGGCTCACCTCTGGGGAGAACACGATTTACTATATAGGATTTGTTTAGCATAGTTCTGGAAGCTGGCTGCCCCCATCCATCACCCTCTCAGCCTCCCCGGAAATGTGGTAGGCAGGACAGGCCTGGGCTTCCTCTGCCTTGGCTATTGGCCCATAGGTCCCCCTGGATGTTCTTGTTTGCATAATCTGTCTCCTCTCATGGTGATCAAAGTGCTGAGTCCTAAGCACAAGCGATTCTGAGACCTAGTGCATGTAGGCAGCTCTGGTTCACAGACTCCCTGCCCTGGACTTGCTCTGGCAGACAATGATCCAAAAAGACATGGGATTACCTTCCTTTTAAGGGGATCCATAGGTCACTTTAGTCAGAGGGAGACCAGCTCCCCAACAGGAGTACCTCCTGTCTCAATCGTCCCCATATTCAAGGCAGTCAGGCATGCAAGGGAGACATTTAGAGCTAGAAGAGGTGTCTTAGGGTTTTACTGCTGTGAGCAGGCACCATGACCAAGGCAACTCTTATTTGTTTTAAAGACTTTTTTTTTAATAAAAAGATTTATTTATTTAGTATATGTAAATACACTGTAGCTGTCTTCAGACACTCCGGAAGAGGGCATCAGATCCCATTACAGATGGTTGTGAGCCACCATGTGGTTGCTGGGATTTGAACTCAGGACCTCTGGCAGAGCAGTCAGTGTTCTTAACCTCTGAGCCATCTCTCCAGCCCCCGACCAAGGCAACTCTTATAAGGACATCTAACTGGGGCTGGTTACAGGTTCAGAGGTTCAGTCCATTATTATCAAGGTGGGAACATAGCAGCATCCAGGCAGGCATGGTGCAGGAGGAGCCGAGAGTTCCATCTCTTGTTCCGAAGGCAAACAGGTGAAGACTACCTCCCAGACAGCTAGGAAGAGGGTCTTAAAGCCCACCCCCACAGTGACATACCTACTCTAAGGCTACACCTCCAAATAATGCCACTCCCTGGGCCAAACATTCAAACCACTATGAGATGCTTTAGACATGAACTTCAGATGTGAATACAAAGTCCCATTTATCCGATGAGAAAGTTGAGGCCAGATTGGGAGTGAACTGCCCAGGGACTACCAACTGGAGGCAGAGGCAGCTCTCTTTGCAGGTCTGTCCTTCTTGCTTTGTATTTCTCCTGCCAACTGGAGAGTCCTTTCAGTCCTGTCCTGTGGGCATAGGGACCTTGAATCGTCCTGTGTGGTGATTTGACCTAGATTTGGATACATGGCCATCAGCGAGGGGGGTGTGACGTTGTTGGAGGGAGTGTAGCCCTGGGAGTAGGCTTTGAGGTTTCTAAAGCCCACACCAGGGCCAGTGGCTTCCTCTTCCCACTGCCTGCAGGACCAGTGCAGAACTTTCAGGTACCTCTCCAGCACCATGTCTGCCTGCTTGCTACCATGCTTCCGGTCATGAGAATGGACTAAACCTCTGAACCCGTAAGCCAGCCCCAGTGAAATGCTTCCTTTTATTAGAGTCATGGTGTCTATTCACAGCTATAGTACAGTGACTAAGACATCCAGCTAAGAGCAACAGCAGAGAAGACTTGCTCACCGAGGTCTAAGGTTGCGGCAGGCTCCAGGCCTCCATGATGGGGCCTGCAGTTACAGGCAGCGCATCTAATCCTGTAATGGCACTGCGCGGGGAAAGGCCTCTGTGTGGCCTCCTGGGCACTTGGTCCAGGGGCAGAGGACTGGTCAAAGGTCCACAGCCATGGAAGATAATGGCTAGAGATGTGACACAAGCACCCCCAACTCTGAAAATGAAGAAGGGGGCGGTCCTAACCATGATGGAAAGCAGGCCCCACCAGTAATCAGCTTTGCTTGGGTCACACGTCAAGTTTGTCCCCTGTAATAATAGCCCTCCAGACCCATGGCACCTGCTTTGGCAGATTTAAGTAACCGCCGTTCAAACACTAGTCAGAAAAAAAGAAATTACGGATAGACTGAACACACAGGCTTTTTTCTTGTCACTGTTCCTCAAACAATACATCTAAGGTCTATTTGCAGAGCATTTCCATTGTAGGAGGTATAGAAATTTAAAGTATAGAGCGCACTCATGGAGGTCCTACGCAAATACTGGACCGAATACAAGGCACTTCAGCACCTGGGGACCTGGAGGCCTGTGGGGTGATGGAAGGCATCCTGCTACCAATGCCCGACGGGACTGGGAAGATGACTGTATCTACCTCATCGGATCGTGCTGCGCCTCCCGTGAGAAGGGGCATAGAAGGAGTCTAGCAGAAAACCGATCAAGTCATTGTGCCGTGGGACAATTTGACCAGCAGGGGCAACACAGGAGATGAGGCTCAGCAAGGCCACAGGATGGAGTCGCCTGGACATATGCTACAGAGCAACTGCAGAGGAAACACACCGAGAAAGCAAGGAGATAGGTCCGGGCTCCGGGAAGGGGCTACCAGCCTTGCCCGGTTAAGCAGGCTGTTATTTCCCTTTCTTCCTTGCAGTGACTGTTAAAGGCTTAGTCCACAGGGTGGCGCTGTTGGAAGGTGGTGGAATCGTTGAGAGGCGGAGCCTAGTGCGAGGTCCTTAGTCACTAGGGGGTGTGCCCTTTGACCTGGATCCTGGGTCCTAAGATAAGTCGCCTGCTCTGCCTCGTGCTCACACTGTGACAGGCTGCCTCAAACAAGTTGGCCCGCCCAATCCCCTCCCTGCTCCCCCCAACAGAACTTCCAGAACCATGAGCCAAAAGAAACCTTTTCTTTGTATAAGTTCATTGTCCCAAGTGTTTTCTTATAGTAACCTACAGCTGAACGATACAGGCTGTATCTTCCTTAACCAAAAGAAAAACTAGCCCAAAGTTTACCTATAGTGGAACAAATACTTATTCAACTGCAACACGCAGCAAAACAGACAAGACTGAGAGCGGGGATGCGGGCGGGGGGTGTGTGTGCAGGGGATGCGGGGATGCGGGGATGCGGGAGTATTTGTTGCAAGAGCCAACCGCACATGATCGGGTGAATTTAAAGCTGCTGAAACCCACACAGAACCCGCCTTCCTTCTCCACCTCCACACTAGGGTAGCTTCCACACTTGGAAGCTAGAGAAAGAGGGATAAAATCCTTTAGGCAAGCATTCTTTGCCTGGCCGGAATCCGAGTGAAAGGGCGGGGTGGGGGGGCATTCAAGAGGCAGTTCCATGGGGACACCCAGGGGACCTTAGTCCAGGCAGCTCCCACTGATTCATTTTCCTGAAAGGAGATAATCCTCGTGCTCTCTCTCAGAGGGAGGCCTGGGCTACAGCTTAGCTTCCTCACAAATGTCAAATGACCTCATCCTTATGCCTCCTGTGCCGTCCGAGGGTAATAAAAACAATGGAGGCACACGCAAAGTTCAGGCCCAGCCATCCTGCACTTAATTGGACGCGAGGAGAAGAAGCAATACTTTATCCCTCAGTCCCCTCACCTCCCATAACTACTCCCCCCCCCGCCCGCCCCCCCCCGTGGAAGCCCCACTACCACTACTGATGCCACACTGTGGTCCACAGACTCACCACATCCACATCACCTGAGTGCTAGCTACAAAGAAACATCCTCAGGACCCCCAGACCTAGGTGGAGTTAAAGGGACCAGCCCTCCAGGGATTCCTGATAGGGGTGCCTGTCGCAGGCTACGCTACGGAGGGTGCTGGTTTGCAGACCGGCTGCATACCACACTAAGAGATTCTGAAGCCGGTGGTGTGGGAAAGGACCGTGCATCGGGAGAAATTAAAACTCTGCTGAGAATCTACACTGAGCAGTCCTGAGACCCTTCAACAGGGTAGGGGGCTAGAAATTTCTTTCCAAAGGGTTTGTGTCCGGGAGCTGACATGGCAATAGCATTTCTCACACAGGAGCCGCCATTAGAAGTCCCAGAAGGCTTGTCACAGAGCTGGCCTGGCCTTTGCAATCTCAGGCAGGCCTGGGAGTTCCCTTTTTTTTTTTTTTTTTTTTTTTTTTTTTTTTTTTAAACTTTGCTCCGCGCTAGGAATTTTGCTCAGGGCTATGGGTGGATCTCAGAGTCTTGCACGTCACACATCACCTCATGGTAGGCAGCGGCTCTACCTCTGAGCTGCACCCCCAGTCCTGAAAATGTGTATTTCTAATGAGCTCCTTGGTGAAACAGATGGTCTGGAGACCTCACACAGGAACACTGGAGAGGATTCTTGGCTTCACCAAACAGGAGTCAGCCTCTTGAACCTTCTCCTCGTCCATCTGTGTACTTGCTTATAAATATAAAATGGACTGAGCAACACCCCACCCTTTGGTCTGAAAAATGTAACATAACCACAAAGCACTACCCAGCGAACACTGGTCCTGGGCTTTATCCCTAACACTGGGGTGGGTGGGTGGGGGGACCCCTTCTAACCTTGGTATCTTAAATTCCTCAGTACCTGAAGGTACTTTTCATTTTTTAACCATTTCTCCAAAGCTGTCTGAATACTCTGGCCCATCATTAGCCAGAATCCTCTTAACTCAGTGGGTCCAGATTCCCCCTTAACGCCTGAAACTTTCCACCCTCGCTTATTGCCCGTAAATCCCACTCGCCAGTGAAGCATTCAGACTTGAACCCGATTTATCTCCCCACTGTAGGACACCCCCCCCCCTGTACCCCGTTGCCGAGGTCCCCGTATCTACCATAATAGTTCTGAGCACAAGCTCGGCCTAGTGAACTTTAATAGGGATCACCTTTTTTTTTTTTTTTTAAATTCTTTTTAAATTTAGTCCCTTTAGCTCCACCCAACCTAGATGATTCTCATGGCAGGCCTCTGAGGTCATCATCCAGACCCGGGGTTAAGGAATGCAGAAAGTGAGGCGGCGCGGGGCAGATAAGTGACTCGCCTGAGGTAGCCTAGCTAATACTGAGTGTTGCAAGCGGAGTTACAGCTCTGGGGCCCTCTTTCTCTGCCAGGTGCAGTTGGGTTTAGGAATGAGAGTCTGTTCTAAGAACAACCTGGGGCTCTTCTAGCAGAGATATCAACAGAGTCATCGCGCTGGGGAAAACCCCAGAAAGCCTTGCATTCTCCGCACTTTTCCTCTGGGGCATGCTTCCCAGCAGCACAAGGCCTTCTGTTTTTCCCTAAAGACTCACTTTCCCACCTTTCCCTGAAGCACTGGCATTCCTTTCCTCAACTTTCCCAAGAGCTGCCTTGTAAGTTGCTCACAGCACACAGTTGAGCTCTGTCCTTCCCAGGGCCACCTGCCCTTAACACCAGCTTGTGACAAAGTGATAAGATCTCTCAGGTGACATTCATGCCAGAGACCTGCTGATTCATCCTTTCAGTCCTCTGGCCATTCTGATATCTGGAACATTCCTGAGGTTGGGAATTGAACCGAAGACAGTCTTTGTGCATAATTTTAATAAATAATTATAAGCTGTATGCACTTTGCAGAAATAGTGCTTCAGATGAGGGGGCTTAGTTGGTTTTTGTTTTGTTTTGTTTTTTTGTTTGTTTGTTTGTTTGTTTTTCCGAGACAGGGTTTCTCTGTGTAGTCCTGGCTGTCCTGGAACTCACTTTGTAGACCAGGCTGGCCTCGAACTCAGAAATCTGCCTGCCTCTGCCTCCCAAGTGCTGGGATTAAAGGCGTGCGCCACCATGCCCAGCTAGTTGGGTGTGTGTGTGTGTATGTGAGTGTGTGTGCACTTCTTTTTTTGCTTGTTTGTTTTGTTTTTTGTTTTTTGTGGGGTTTTTTTTGTTGTTTTTTGAACAAGGTGTCATTATATAGCCTAGGCTGGCCTCAAACTCTTGACAATCCTCCTGCCACAGGAGTACTAGAATTATAGGCATATGTGGCTACAGTGAGCTTCAATTCTTGTAATTTGGATTTTCTGCCTTAAGAAAGTCCATGAGGGGACTGGAGGGATGGCTCAGTGGTTAAGAGCACTGACTGCTCTTCCGAAGTCCTGAGTTCAAATCCCAGCAACCACATGGTGGCTCACAACCATCCGTAATGGGATCCAATGCCCTCTTCTGGTGTGTCTGAAGACAACTACAGTGCACTTACATATAATAAATAAATAAATTTTTTTAAAAAAATAAGGAAAGAAAGTCCATGAGATCATTCATAATTTATTATAGAACAGGTTTTTTGGTACAAGATTTTTGCCCAGCTCTAGGCTACTGTAAGTGTAGGATATGGTGGGCTAAGCTAGAACGGGCAGTAGGTAAGACAGTTTGTTATTGTTATTTGAAATATTTATTTATTTGTTTATTTATTTATTTAATGTATATGAGTACACTGTAGCTGTTCAGAAGAAGGCATCAGATCCCATTGCAGATGGTTGTGAGCCACCATGTGGTTGCTGGGATTTGAACTCAGGACCTCTGGAAGAGCAGTCAGTGCTCTTAACCGCTGAGCCATCCCTCCAGCCCCCGTTATTGTTATTTTTGTTGTGATGAGACAAGGCGTGGCATATCACAGGCTGGCCTCGAACTCTTAAACTAACTGTGTAACTGTGCTACTTAGATTTTTGTCAACAAGGCACAAGCTAGAGTCATCTGGAAAGAGGAAATCACATCTGAAAAAAAGGTCTCCATCAGGATGGTAGCCAGTCTGGCAGGGGGTAGGGGGCATTTTCTTAATTGATGATTGACCTGGGAGAGCCTGGTCCACTATTGGAGGTGCCACCTGGCCAGATGATCCTGGGTTATATATGAAGCAAGCTGAGTAAGCTGGGGGTGAACCAGTAGGCACTTTCTCCATGACTTCGGCTTTGGTCAGTACTTCCAGGTTCCTGCACGGACTTCCCTTCATTGTAGACTATCAACTGGACCATTGAATGAACCCCTTTCTCCACAGGTTGCTTTCGATCATGGTGTCTATCAGAGCAACAGAAAACCAACTAGAGCAGTAGCTGGCCTCGAACTTCTGCTCCTCCAGCCTCTACCTCCCAACTGTGGAGACTGCAAGCATATGTCCCCGTGCCTCGTTTATACAGCGCTAGGACTCACACTCCGGACTTTGATTATGTTAGTCAAACAACTGAACTTTTTGTTTTGTTTTGGTTTTTTGGGTTTTTTTTTTTTTTTTTTTTTTTTTTTTTTTTTGGTTTTTCGAGACAGGGTTTCTCTGTGTAGCCCTGGCTGTCCTGGAACTCACTCTGTAGACCAGGCTAGCCTCGAACTCAGAACTCCGCCTGCCTCTGCCTCCCAAGTGCTGGGATTACAGGCATGTGCCACCACCGCCCGGCTCACAACTGAACTTTAAAAAAAAAAAAAAAAAAAAAAAAGATTTATTTTATTTTATGTGCATTGGTGTTTTGCCTCCACATATCTTGGAAGGTGTCAGATCCCCTGGAAGTGGAGCTACAGACAGTTATGAGCTGCCATGTGGATGCTGGGAATTGAACCTAGATCCTCTGAAAGAGCAGCCAGTCCTCTTAAACCACTGAGTCATCTCTCCAGCTCCTACACAAACTTTTACCTTGGGCTATTTTCAACTTAGGGTGGCGTTACCTGAATGTAGCTCCTTTATAAACCTGGGAATAACTGCGCAAGGAAATCATAACTGCCGACCTCGAGAGGGCTTAGAAGACTAGGAAACTAGGGAACACACGCCCAGAGTAACGGAGGTCCCACTTGGCTTCACCCCTGTTGCCTAGAGCAGAACCTAGAGCTTGGTAGCTGCTCAATAAGGATTCGATGAGCCAGGCGGTGGTGGCGCACGCCTGTAATCCCAGCACTTGGGAGGCAGAGACAGGCGGATTTCTGAGTTCAAGGCCAGCCTGGTCTACAGAGTGAGTTCCAGGACAGCCAGGGCTACACAGACAAAACCTGTCTCGAAAAAACAAAACAAAACAAAAAAAGGATTCGATGGATGGATGAATGAATGAATGAATGTGTGGGTTGGAAGGGCAACCATCTGAGGGATTGCCCTGTTCTGTCTTCCCAACAGAGCCTGGGACACTGTAGCCTGCCATGAATGATATGGTATGTCTATTTGGGGTTCTAGTTCAATCAACCATGGTTTTTTGTTTGTTTGTTTGTTTTGGTTTTTTGGATTTTTTTTTTTTTCGAGACAGAGTTTCTCTGTATAGCTGCGGCTGTCCTGGAACTCACTCTGTAGACCAGGCTGGCCTCGAACTCAGAAATCCGCCTGCCTCTGCCTCCCAGAGTGCTGGGATTACAGGCGTGCGCCACCACCGCCCGGCTAAGCATGATTTTACTAGACGCCATTTAAGAAACACCCTTCAGTCTCTTCCAAGCAGGAAGCTAGCCTCTGAGAAGGCTCCTTGGAAGTGTTCGTGGCCCCTCAGGAAGCAGTGGAAAAACACTGTCCGTGAAATGAACCAAAAGCCGAAGAAAAGAGGGAGCAGGAGGGGGAGGAAGAGGAAAAGGAAGAGGAGGAAGAGGAAAGGAGTGGGGAGAGAGAGGACAAAGAGGATTGGGAAAGAAGAGGAGAAGCAAGAAGAGGGGAACTTATCCATTGTCTCCCCCCAGAGCTTTCCTGGGTGTGGTTCTGTAAGTCCCTTAAGAAATTCCTGAGTCCCACAGGAAACCTGACCTCTAGTTCCTCCTGCTGTGGGCGCAGGGGAAGCTTGGGCTCCAGAAGGGGGAAGCCTGGAGGCCAGGGCAAATAAGAGGAGGCCTGGGAGGTCAGGGCAACCTATTAATCACAGGAAGCAAAAATCCACTGCTGATTTGCTTGCCTGTGGGTAGGGAATAGGGCTGCTTTCTCTCTGACTATGTGATGCAGGGCAGGGATTGGGATCAAGGGTTAGGGTCTGGTGTTGGTAAATCAGGCTTCAGATCTTTCCAATCACCATGCAGCTCTTGGAGGTTTTTTTTTTTTTTTCCTAAAGGAGAATGAGCCATCCTCCTTATCTCCATAAATAACAGGGTCCCTGCTGCCCTGCCTTCTAACTCTTATGACCCCACCTGCTATCTGACGGAGAAAGGAATGAGGTAGAAGGCTTGGAGTGTGAGTCATTATCTTGGTCTCTAGCCTTGGGGCCTCCTCTTGAGCCCAGCTGGAGAAGGACAAAGGAACAGGACTTTCTCTTAATTGCTGCTCTTGGAATCTGGGACACAGGGAACTCAGCTGGGAACTGAGCCAGGAAGGTTCTAGATTTATCTACGGGTACAAAGTTGCCGCCCCCTTTTTCTGCACCCCCCCCGGCCCCCCTTTCCTCCCCTGATTTTAAGTGCACTCATTTCCCAGGTTAGCCCCTAGAGCTCATGGGAGATTCTTGTAGGTCTTGCCGTCTCTGGCTTTCCCCGAGAACCACTCCCATTTCAGGGTTTGCACTGGGCCTTGCGCGCGCGCGTGCACACACACACACACACACACACACACACTCACGCAAGGAATCATCCCTAGGCAGACATCTTCAGCTCCTTAGCTCTCTCTATTTGCTTTAGGGAAAATCCATCAGCCCTAGTTACCAAGAGGTCACCACCACCTACTCGGGCCCACACTCATTCCCTCCTCTGTGCTGGGGCCCACTCTCCCTTAACGGCCACGGCGCTCATTTGAACGAAATGCTACTCAGTCATTAGCCTATATCTTGCCAGTTATTGCCCTGGTGACAGTCTCCTAGGTGACAACTTCCCACTTCCTCCCCACTCTGACATCCCCTCGTCCTCCGCCCTTTCTTCCCTTGCAGATGATGGTCTTGCTTCCTGGCTCACTCAACAAACTGAAGCCATCCCCAGCCTCCGCCACCACACCCTCCAGCCTGCCTCCCCACTTCCACGGAGAATGAACTGTCACGTCGCAGCCAACACGGGCCCCACGCACCCACCCGTGCACAGCTGGCTCCCGCAGGTTTTTTTTCCTTTCCCCTGCACAGCCAATTATCCCCTCAGCTCTGCCGCACTCTGCTGCAAATGAACCTCTCATTTTTTTTTTCCCCATCTCAAAAAAATTGCAGCCCGCGTGGCAGCGTGGCAGCGCACACCTATGATTCCCAGCCCTTAGAAGGCAGACAGGAATAGGAGGAGTTCAAGGTCATCCTTAGCTACACAGCAAGCCGGGGGTCCAGCCTGAGTGACCGAGACCCTATGTAAGTACAATTGGAACCTAACTGCTGAGCAGAACAGAGAGGGAAGGGAGGCTGGGGTGGTTGATCAGTTCTGACGTCCCCCGCCTCCCCACACCCAGAACACACACAGCCTTTGATCCTCGAAAGACATTCTTCCCAGAGTGTACCCCCACTCAGTGGCCCAGGAGACTGGCCTCGGGAGCTGAGAAGTAGAACGAGCAGATAAAATATTTGCATCAAGCACTTTACCCACGGAGCAACCGCGGCAGCCAACAGCTCCTTTTCATCGTGAGGCATAAAACATACGGCAAAACGACGAGAACATTAATGTACTCATGGCCCCAGAAACTCTACGCTTTCCGTACATGCCCAAAGGAAGTCAGAGCTAGGATTCAAAACCTGTGGTCTCATTGCGTGGTAGCGGCCTTATTAACAAACAGCAGAAGCACGGAAGCAGCTGGCATCCTTCCTTCCACGGAGAACAAAGTAGACCATAGCCACACTGTGGACTATTATTCAGTCCTATAAAAGAATGAACTGCTGATAGGTGTTACTGCATGGACGGATCTTCAAATCTCCATGCTGGCAACATTTATAGTATACTCGGCATTGCTGTACATCTCAATGATTCATCCCCTTTGGACGGTAGGATTACATTGTGCACCATGACAGTGTCTGCTCCTTTCTCCTTTTAAATCATTTCCACTTGTTTACCATTTACTTCTATTTGTGTGTGTAGGGGGGATGGTGGTGCACATGATCAAAGGTGTGCACACCAAGGTCATAAAGCTCTGGGGTCACTTCTCTCTTTCTATTATGCAGGTCTCAGAAACAGAACTTGAATCTCTCATGTAGGTCCCAGGGATGGTATTCAGGACATCAGGCTTGGGGCAAGCACCTTTACCTGTTGAACCATCACCTAGCCCTTCATTTATTTATTTTTTTCTTGATTGACATTTGAGATATTTCAGCTTTGGAATAGTGTGGCTAAAACTGCTAAAGCAGACAGAGAGACAGACAGATACATACATACATAATACATACATACATCATACATACATACATACATATATACATAGATGAATAAATGAGTAAATTCTGAGTCAAAGAAGCCAGACCCAAAAGAACAGATATTGTATGATTTTTGTTTATGTGAAATGTCTAAATAGGAAAATTCATAGAGGCAAAAACAAGCCTAGAGAATTCCCAGTGCTAAAGAAAATTCAGAGTGGGGACTCGGTTAGTGATAGTTACACAGTTTATTTTTAGGGTAAGAAAAAGGTTTGGAAGCCAGGAGTAGTAGAGCACGCCTGTGATCCTTGCACTTGGGAAATGGAGACAGGAGGGTCCATTGTCATCAAGGTGGGAGCATGGCAGCATCCAGGCAGGCATGGTGCAGGAGGAGCTGAGAGTTCTCCATCTTCATCTGAAGGCTGCTGGAAGAAGATTGGATTTCAGGCAGCTAGGGTGAGGGTCTTAAAACCACACCAAATAACACATCTACTCCAACATGACCACACCTTGTAATAGTGCCACTCCCTGGGCTGAACATACACAAACCATCACATATACAAAAAAATAAATAAATAAAAGCTCAAATGTCATATTTTATGTTACAAATATTTTCCTACAAAATAATTACATGGAGTGGTCAACTTCATTTTTACGTTTTGGAAGCTCAAGGGCATTTGTATTGAGAGGACTGCCAGGTCTATGTTTATTAAGAGATGATGCCCCCAACCCTCAAGAGACTGCAGGCCCCAGGGAGTTTAGAGGTCAGGTGGGGTGGGGGTGGGGACATCCACGTGGAGACAGGGGGAGAGAAAGGAGGTATGGGGTGTGGAACAGTCAGAGGGTGGACGTCAGAATGGTGTGGGGGGAATAAAATATGGAGTGTAAATAAATAATTTTTTTTTTTAAAAAAAAGCAAAACTGTAGGATGGGCAAACTGGACATTTTGGTGGTTCTCAAGAAGAAGATAGCTTAGAGGAAGAGACAGAGCCCTTTGAGTGAGGTGTGGAGAGTCGGGGGGTGGCCTCCAGGTGCCTGGGTGGAGCAGGGAAGAGTAAAGAAGCCCAAGGTGTTCAGGCAAAGCCTGTCTAGGCTCGGCCAGTATCCAAAAGAAGGAAGAGAGACAGAAGAAGGAAAGGAGAAGACGTTATATTCTCAGTGCCCACCCAAAGCAGCCATGCCCAGCTGAGCTACTTGGTGCCCGGAGCAATCAACTGCTTGGGGTGTGTGATCTGTATGAGGAATTATGTGCTTACCGTGGTGTTGGGGGTGGGGAGGGGGGTGTCAGCGGACAACTTTCTCTCCTTCCACCTTTACAGTGATTCCAGGGATTGAACGCAGGTCACGTGCGCAGCAAGCATCTTTACCTGATGACCCAACCATGTCGAATATGAATTCTCTCTCAATTAAGCTGGTAAAAATAGAACTTTAAGTACAACAAAATGGTTCGGTGGGTTAAAAAACACTTTCCGTCAAGCCTGACAACCTGAGTTTAATTCTGGGAATTCATGTGGTAGAAAGAGAAAACAGACATTTTTTTTTTTTTTTTTGTCCTCTGACCACCACACAAACACCATAGCAGGCACTAGGGAGCTTGCACACACACACACACAGACACACACACACACACACACACACACACACACACTCTCTCTCTCTCTCTCTCACTCATTCACTCACACACACCCAATATCTCCTAACCATCCCTGCTATCCTGAAGGGATACTTCAGTGTAAAGGGACTTTAGTCACTAAAGTGTCACGGCCCCCAGCTTCCCTTCTTGGTCAGCACAGCACAGTCTAACATAGACACAGATTTTGGGGGGGGGGCTGTTTTCCAATTGTATACAAAGAGGGTTACACAGAAAGCATTCTTCTGTGTCTGTTTTCATTTCAGTCAGTTTATTTCTGAGCCACAAAATGTTACTGGGGGTGAGGTCCAGTCCGTTCCCTCCCATTGCTCTTCCAGTGCGTTCCATTTAGTGACTATATTGTTCTAGTGTTGGTGGCTTTTGTCTGCTGGGAGTATTCTTAGGCGGTTGAAGGGTGCAACTGCTGCTTCTGGGAGTTCCGCACGGCTCGGTTTCGGTAGAATGCTCAATTATTTGTGACGAGGTTGTAGTTCGCACTTCTATGGGTGGCTTTTGGAAATCCCTAATGTTGTCTCCTTGCAAAGACTTAGTACTGTCCCTTCAAATCTAGCTATGCTGGCGGTTGGGTGAGAGTGTCTCCCTGTGGTCACACCGCCCGCTTCCTTGATGACTCAGAAGGTTGAGCCCTTTTCCTGGGTTTCTTCCAACTCTCTTGAAATGCCTGCTCAACCCTTCTGTCTTTTTGCTTATTGTCCTGTTCGGTGTCCTATCTTCAGTAGAAGCTCTTTGTCACATATCGAATTGCAGATCTCCACCCCCACCATCATGCAGCTTGCCTTTTCCTTCATGGAACTGTCTTTTAATGAGAAGACAAAAAAAAAAAAAAAAAAAAAAAAAAAAAAAAAGAAAGAAAAAGAAAAAAAAAAACTTGGTTTGAAAATTCAGTCACATTTAGTAAGCCTTTCAATTAAGGATAAGTGCTTCCTGTAGACTAAAGCAATAGATTAAACCAATTGTTTGATTTAATTAAGCAATTAAAACAATCTTTCCTGACCCCAAACTCATGAAGACATTCTTTTTTTTTTTATTGGTTATTTTATTTATTTGCATTTCAAATGTTATCCCCTTTCCTGGTTTCCCCTCCATAAGTCTCCTAGCCCATCCCCCTCCCCCTGCTTCTATGAGGGTGCTCCCCCACCCGCTCCTACCTCACTGCCTTAGGTTTCCCCTACTCTGGGGAATGAAGCCTTCACAGGACCCATTGCTGGCATATAAGGCCATCCTCTGCTACATATGCAGCTGGAGCCGTGGGTCCCTCCATGTGTACTTTTGGTTGGTGGCTTAGTCCTTGGGAGCTGCTCTGGGGGTATCTAGTTGGTTGATGTTCTTCTTCCTATGGGGTTGGAAGAGCAGCTGGTTCAGTCTTTCCCCTAACTCCTCGTGCTCAGCTCGCAGTTCGACGGTTGGCTGCAGGCATCTGCATCTGTATTGGTCAGACTTTGGCAGAGCCTCTCAGGGGACAGCTATACCAGGCTCCTGTCAGCAGGCGCTTCTTGGCATCAGTAATAGTGTCTGGGTTTGGTGTCTGCAGATGGGATGGATCCCCAGGTGGGGCAGTCTCTGGAGGGCCTTTCCTTCAGTCTCTGCTCCACTCTTTGTCCCTGCAGTTGCTTTTGACAGGAGGCATTCTGGATTAATATTTTTGAGGTAGGTGTGTGGCCCCATCCCTAACCGGGAGTGTAAAGACCACTGGATATGGTCTTTACAGGTTTTCTCTCCCCTTTGTTGGTATTTTGGCTAATGTCCTTCCTGTTGGGTCCTGGGAACCTCTCTGGTCCCTGGAATCTGGGACTTTCTAGTGGCTACCCCCAGCTCCCCCTCCCCCACTGCTATACACCTACTTTCAAATTCCTGACCCTCTGTACCGCCCCCCCTCCCATATCTGAACCAGCTCCCTTTTGCTCTCCCCCTCCTCTCTCCCTTTCCAGATCCCTCTCTCCCTCTACTTCCCTGAGATTATTCTCTTCCCCCTACTGAGGAGGACTGTAGCATCCACACTTTGGTGTGGTCTTCCTTCTTCTTGGGTTTCATATGGTCGGTGAATCGTGGGCATTCTGAGCTTTTATCTGGCTAATATCTGCTTATCAGTGAGTGCATACCATGTGTGTTCTTTTGTGACTGGGTTACCTCACTCAGGATGATATTTTCAAGTTCCATCCATTTGCCTGTGAATTTCATGGAGTCATTCTTTTTAAAAAATAATATTTAAACCGGGCGTGGTGGCGCATGCCTGTAATCCCAGCACTTGGGAGGCAGAGGCAGGCGGATTTCTGAGTTCGAGGCCAGCCTGGTCTACAGAGTGAGTTCCAGGACAGCCAGGACTACACAGAGAAACCCTGTCTCGAAAAACAAAACAAAACAAAACAAAACAATAATAATACTATTTTTAAAATGTTGTATGGGTATTTGTTTGCATGTATGTATCTGCACCATGTGCATACCTGGTGCCCACTAACACCAGAGGGGACATCAGGCCACCTGGGACTGGAGTTACAGACCATCGCGAACCACCACGTTAGTGCTGAGGACCAGACCAGGGCCCTCTGCAAGAGCAGCAGAAACACGGACCTGCTGAGTCATCTCTCCAGCCCCCATGGAGACATTCTTGTTACAAGGAAATTCGGGTTCCCTCTTTTAGACTCTCAGTGCTATGGGTGGAGGCTCTACATCAAGCAAAGGGCTTTTGGGTAGGACAAGTAAGTCATCTCACTAAGGGGACATGTAGTCATTTCGTCTCCTTAGCATGACTTCAGATAAACCAGCTTTCCCAGTAGATGTACTCTTGGCCAGGTGATTGACATACCCTTCGGATTCAAATCTTCCCAGGAGGAGACAATCACACGCAAGATTTCAGGTAGCGTAGAATGGGTCTTCACCCAGGTCCAGAAGTAGAATTTATTACCTATTCTTTCTTCTTATGGGCCTAGATAAAACCCAGATCCCTACACCTTTTCATTCGGAAACTTAAATGTTAAGGAGTGGCAAAGCTGTTGGGTACCTTTCTAATGTTACCAAGGAAACAGGAGGTAAGGCCAAAGCCTCAATGGCCTCTAAGGTCACTGCTTTGTCTTACCTCACCTAATGTTTTGCTCTTTACCCTTCTATAGGCTAGTCTTTATTTTGCCTGGAATTGATTGTTGTGCAGGGTGGGAAGAAGAGAGCCAGTTTCACTTTTGTAATTAGAGGTACCTACTTCCCGCCAACCCATCTAGTGAAACATCTTTTCTTCCCTATCCTGAAAGATTGCCTTTGCCATAAACGAAGGACACGTCTTTGAAGTCTTGTTCTTTGACTTTCTGTCATAGTAATTTATTTATTTATTTATTTATTTATTTATTTATTTTCTGACTTTTTACCAATTGCATCCTATCAGTTTAGTGACTATCAGTTTGTGTTAAGTCTCGATATACAGAGGGGCAAGGCTTCTCACTCCATTCTTTAAGCGTGCCCCAGCTCTTCCTGGACTTTTGACTTTCCATATAACTTCAGTATAAGTAGAAAACTATAGTATAAGTGGTGCACACCTTTAATCCCAGCACTTGGGAGGCAGAAGCAGGCAGATTTCTGACTTTGAGGCCAGCCTGGGTCTACAAAGCAAGTTCCAGGACAGCCAGGACTACACAGAGAAAACTTATCTTGAAAAACAAATGGGGGCTGGAGAGATGGCTCAGCGGTTAAGAGCACTGGCTGCTCTTCCGGAGGTCCTGAGTTCAAATCCCAGCAACCACATGGTGGCTCACAACCATCCGTAATGAGATCTGATGCCCTCTTCTGGTGTATCTGAAGACAGTGACTGTGTGCTCACATACATAAAATAAATAGATAAATTTAGAAAAAGCAAAAAGAAAAACAAACCAAAACTTTACTGTGAATGTATCAAGTTCCAGAGGCACAGACACATAAAATACCTTTGAGGTTTGGACCTCGGATTGTGGACTCTGAGGAGCACCTCTACAGCGCTCATATTTCCAACTGTGTGACACAGTTCTCGCTGGCTTACTTTATGGTCCTCAGCAATGCCTTTAAAAATAGCTTATTAATTCTTCGAGAATTGCATCCGATGGATTTTGATCATAGTCACCGCGCGTGCTCTTCTCCCTAGCTCCTCCAGGTCCCCACCCCCACCCCCACCCCCACCTCTCTACCCTCTCCAACTTCATGTCTTCCTTTTTAAAATTTAATAACCCATTGAGTCTAATTGGTGCTGTTCATACGCTTCTGGGCATGGAGCCATCTACTGGAGTGTAGTCTACCTACCAGGAGCCACACTTTTAAAGAGAAGTACCTTCTCCCTCTCCCACCCTGACATTACCTACCCAGAGTTCCTTAGTTAGGACTGGGGGCCCATGTGTCCTTCCCCATTCCAAGCCGGAATGTTGACTGGCTTAGCTGCTGGTCAACCACAGCTGCTGTGGGTGCATGAGGACAGCAGAAGACACTGAAGACACTGTTTTTGCTTGATCCTCATCAACCACTGGCCCTTTTCCGTCTTCTCCCGCCTCCCTGAACCGCAAGGATGGGGGTGGGGCTGCAGGTATCCCATTCACTGCCGATCACTCCACATTAGTAACGTTTTACCAGCTTCCAACTGGACAGTTTGTGCTCCCCTTCTTGGAAATTTCTGAATCCTTGTTGTTTGTCAGGGACGTAGGTGGTGCCCGGGGGGTGGGGGGGGTCTCATAGATGCTCCACCACTTACCTTCCTCCTCAGCTCACCGCTCGCCCTATTTGGATGCTACCGTAGATGGCATCAACCTTTAGTTTCTGTATGTTCTGCCTGAGGAGAGTTCGCGGAAAGCTTTTACAGGCAATTATGTCTGTCAGTGCTGCCCCGGAGCAATGGGTAATAGCTAGGCAACCATCAGACCAACCGGAAATCTTGGGTGACGGAGTCAAATAAGAGAATTGAGAGAATAGGAGCTTTGGAAATTTGTTCAATATATATTTCCTGGAATCTAAAAGGCTGCATGCGTGCTTCTCTAGGAAATATCTGCAGAGGCCCTAAGTGCTCATGTCTGGGTGTCCTTGAGGTTTTAAACAAACAGGAAGTGAGGGCTAAAAAAGCATATGTAACTACAAATTCAAACAGAAGACAGACCTGAAAGACTAACATAGTTTTGGTTTTTGTGGTGCTGGACCTTACACATGCTACACTAGGGTCCACATGAAAATTGGGGTATCTGAGCACAACGGAGCCTTTCTTGGCTGTGGGTGACCTTAGCGCTGGAGTTTGGATGTTGTATGCTCCCAATCACACAACACTTCCACTGAATGGTGGCTTTTGAGGTTTTTTTTTTTTTTTTTTTTTTTTTTTTTTTTTTTTTTGGCTTTTTGAGACAGGGTTTCTCTGTGTAGCCCTGGCTGTCCTGGAACTCACTCTGTAGACCAGGCTGGCCTCGAACTCAGAAATCCGCCTGCCTCTGCCTCCCAGAGTGCTGGGATTACAGGCATGCGCCACCACGCCCGGCTTGGAGGCTTTTGAGTTTCTTGTTGTGCATATTTGAAGAATGAACTTCCTGGACCATGGACCACAGAGTGAGCTTTTGAAAGATGTATTTTATTTTGGAGAGCTTAAGACAAAGAAAGAAGGTAGAACACCCCCCTGCCACCACCCCCCCCCCTTACAGCAGGAATGCTACCAGAAAATAGGATACTGTCTGGGTTGCTAACCTGGGTGCCTTGTAAGGACTTAGGAGAGAAACTAGGGGGCAGTATGGGGAGAAAGATGAGCTGGTCAGTCCAGTTGTCCCATCCAGGTGTTCAGGTGTCCCCTCTCAGTTTCAGTCACGTATTCACCTGTAGCTTCCAGGCAGGGGTAAGAGATAACAAGGAAGCAGGAAGCAGGGTTATCTTCTGGCGCCCCTGGTCTCCTGAAAGGCCGTCTTGGCGCCGCTGCTCTGAAGTCTTTGCCAATCCTGACCTGTTTTCATCCTTAATTGCGCTGTTTTCCACTGCGCTATCTTTCACTATCTTCTGCTGCGCTCTCTTCCCAGGCCTCAAAGGGTTTTATGGTACACACTTAAGAAACTCTCTCATGTCAGGTAGGCCACCACCTGCCTTTCAGCAGATCTCTGGCTCAAAAGAGAAAATCTCTCCAGATAGCTGATCACCAAGCTACTAGAATAGAAAGAAAAGGAATGCCTGTCTAAGTAAACTAATTTAAGCTCTGCGTGGTGCTGCATACCTGTGTTCTCAACACTTGGGGAGCCTAAACATAAAGAGAGGGCCAGTGAGTTAAAGATCAGCCAGGGCTACATAATAAGACCTTCTCTCAAAAGAGAAAGGTAACAATAGCAAAGAAAGCAGATTCCAACAGAATGGCCTGGAGACACTTCAATCAGCCTTCCAAAGTACAGGAATGACAGGCTGAGAGCTGCCACACCCGCCCGTGACGACAGCAGCACCAGGGAAGTGGGGGTATTAAACTGTATAGGAGAAAAGCTTTTTTTTATATATACTATTGAAATTAAGTTATCATTGAACGGAACTGAACTGTTATAAATATAAGATATTAAATGCAATTCTCAGGGCAACCACTAAAGAACAAACTTGAAAATATAAAGTAGAATAAATGTCAAGAAAATTTACGTGAAACTCTACAAAAATATTCATTTGATATGGGGACAGAAAAAGAGAAAGAAAGACAACCATGAAGATTGAGGGGAAAAAATGTGAGACATTCAAGAAACAATACAGTGGGAAATGGTGTTCCCTATTAGTAATTACACTAAACGTAAATAGATTAAATCTCTAATTAAAAGTGACAAGGTAATAAAATGGATAAAATACAGGATCCAATAATATGCTGTCTATAAGAGATTTGCTTTAGATACAGACACAAATAAATTGAAAGTAAATGGATGGAAAAATATATCCCATTCCAACAGTAACAATAAACAAAGTCAAAGTGACTACACTAACACAAACAAAATGGACTTTCAGGCTAGTGGCTTCCTTTTGTTTGGACACAATATAAGCACCTCCTTTGTACGATAACATACATTCCACTTTCTTTTTTTTTTTTTTTAAATCTCTATATGTACACAATAAGTACTGAAATGGATATGGAGCTCAGAGGAGGACAACGAGGGAGTTGAATGCTGTACCCAGCTCCAAATAATTGTTTTTAAATGATTTTTTTTATTATTTTTATGGTTAATTTGCTTCGTGTGGCTAAAATATGTACCTATATACCCAGGCTCATATAAAAATTTCATAGATGAAAAATGATAGCAAGTAGAAACAGCATAATTTAAGAAGCCCTGGTTTAAAGAACCTAGCTTCAATTAACAACCTGTCACAAAGGAAAACAGTTTCTCCAAGGGGCTCTCCCTAGGTATTAAATCACACTTAGGAGTATTTTGGACTTTTTTTTTCTCTTAGCTTACTGGTTTTTTTTTGCTTGTAAATTATAGTTTCCAATTTTGAATTTTTATGGGTTTTGTTTGGTGTGGGTATGTGAGTGTGTATATCTGCATGTGTATATAAGTGTTTTTATTTGTTTGCTTGTTTGTTTTAGACAGGGCTTCTCCATGTACTCCTGACTGTCCTGGAATTCCCTCTAGAGACCAGGCTGGCCTCAAACTCAGAGATCTGCCTGCCTCTGCCTCCTGAGTGCTGGGATCAAAGGCGTGCACCACCAAGATCCAGCATGTGTAGGTATTTCTCATGCTCTTTATTAGTTTCCTTTATAATTTCTTTGATTGTTTTATCCTTATTTTTTATTTTTTTTTTTAAAAATCCTGTCCTTTTTATTTGCCTATTTGTTTTCTTAAGAGAAAGAATAAGCCAGGTGGTGGTGGCGCACACCTATAATCTCAGCACTTGGGAGGCAGAGGCAGGCGGATCTTTGCAAGCTCCAGGACACGTAGGGCTACATAGATTCTATCTTGAAAAAAAAACAAAAGCCAACAAAACAAAACAAAAACAAATAGACGGAAAGGGCACGGACTTGAAAGGATGGGACGCTGGGGAGGATCTGGAAAAAGACGAGGGAGAAGAAACAGTGATCAGAAGATATTGTGTAGAAATAACTTTATTTTCAAATTTAAAATATTTAAAAAAAAAACAAAAAACCCTGGTTTAAACCACCAACCCTTGGTGCTTCATGAGGCAACCCAAGAAACTAATTTAGGTGCTTATATCCAGAACCCGCAAGAGAGTTTTACTTCACAGAAGAAACCCAAGGACACTCTTTTTTTTTAAAGATTGATTTATTATATGTAAGTACGCTGTAACTGTCTTCAGACATACCAGTCGAGAGTATCAGATCCCATTACAGATGGTTGTGAGCCGCCCCACCACCACCACCACCGCCAAGGACACTCTTAATCAAATCAGTAAGCAATTCATGGGTGACAGGGGAACCAGACTCCTGGAGAAGCTCAGTGACCATCCTCCACAGGCCAGGAACAGTAAGTGAATATGCGGTAACAGAGCAAGTCTCTCCTGAATCCGAATCCCAAAGGAAGAGCTGGCAGGCAGTAAGGGCGAGTGCCTGGTAGAGACAAGGGTTCACCTGATGTGCGTGAAGTGATTGAATGTCCAGAACTGACTATCACGGGCTGAGCTCTGAGGTTTTTGTCTTGCTTTTTCTTATTTTGTTTGTTTGTTTGTTTACTTATTTGTTTGGTTTGGTTTCTTTTGAGACAGGTCCAACTATGTCACCCTGGCTAGCCTGAACCTCTCTATTATAGATCAGGCTGGCCTTCAATTCACAGGGCTGTGCCTGGCTCTGCCTTCTTTTTTTTTTTTAGTTTTTTTTTTTTTTTTTTTTTTTTTTTAGTTTTTTGGATTTAGTTTTTTTGAGACAGGGTTTCTCTGTATAGCCCTGGCTGTCCTGGAACTCACTCTGTAGACCAGGCTGGCCTCCAACTCAAGAAATCTGCCTGCCTCTGCCTCCCAGAGTGCTGGGATTACAGGCGTGTGCCACCACCGCCCGGCCTGGCTCTGCCTTCTAATTGCTGGGATTAAAGACAATTCCTACCTCACCTGGCTTGGACTGAGTTCCCTTAGATCTATCAAGTCGTAAGTCTGAGAAGGTCCTTAAAGCAATCCTTGGGCATAACAAAACAAAACACAAACACAAACACAAAACACAAAACACAAACAAAGAAAGCAAAAACCAGATGATCTGTTCTTCCATCTGTCTTCCTCGAGCCCAGTGGTTCTCAACCTGGGGGTCATGACCCCTTTGGTAGCCACCAAAGGGGTCATGACAGGGGTCACCTAAGATGATCAGAAAACACAGATATTTATGTTTTGATTCATAACAATGGAAAAATTATAGTTATGAAGTAGCAACAAGATAACGTTATGGTTGGGGATCACCACAGCATGAGGAACTGTATTAAAGGGTCAGCGTTAGGAAGGTTGAGAACCACTGCCCAAGTCACACTTGTGGCTTCGTGGTGTATCTGTCACTACTCTAGTCGCTTTGATCAAACACCCAACAAGAAGCAATTGCAGAGAGCAGAGTTTCACTTTGGGTCATGAGCCCCGCGTGGCTGCCGGAGTACAGGGACTGTGAGGCTGCTTGCTCACAGTTTAATAGACCAGGAAGCAGGGACAGCCGTCCGTCTGACTTTCTCCTTCCCTTCTTCTCCTTTGAGTCTGGGCTCCTGGCCTATGGGAAGGTGTCATTTACTTTCAGTGCGGGTATTTTCTCCTCAGTTAAAATGTATCTGGAAACATTCTCACAGATATACTCAATGGTGTATCTCACTAATGCCCTAGGCAGTTTTTTCAAGAATTATTTATTTATTTTATATATGTGAGTACACTATTGTTGTCCGCAGACACACCAGAAGAGGGCATCAGACCCCATTACAGGTGGTTGTGAGCCACCATGTGGTTGGTGGGAATTGAACTCAGGACCTCTGGAAGAGCAGTCAGTGCTCTTAACCGCGGAGTCATCACTCCAGTCCCCCTAGTCGGTTCTTAATCCAACCCAGTTGACAATCAATTTTGATTTCCACAGGGGGGATATCCTTTATGACCAGGTAAGGTGGAGAGGAAGAGCAAAGATTAGTCCATGGAAAGGAAAACTCTCGAGACAAACTAAAAATGGCTGGAGACAAAGACTGAAATAGAGGATAAAAAAAACAATGGACCTGGGCAAGGCAGCACAGGCCTATAAACTCAGGAGGTTGAGGCAGGAGGATTGGGGGCAGCGGGGGGGGGGGTGTTTGAAGCTAGCCTGAGCTACATAGTGAGTTTGAGGCCAACCTGAACTATGGAAGAAGGCCTTGTTAAAAGACAGAAGAACTGGGTGGTGGTGGCGCATGCCTGTAATCCCAGCACTTGGGAGGCAGAGGCAGGCAGATTTCTGAGTTCAAGGCCAGCCTGGTCTACAGAGTGAGTTCCAGGACAGCCAGGGCTATACAGAGAAACCCTGTCTCGGAAAAAACCAAATCGAAAAAAAACCAAACCAAACCAAACCAAAAAAAACAAAAACAAAAACAAAAACAACAACAACAACAACAACAACAAAAACCAGGAGGGGGCAACAATACAAAATCTGCTTCTCTAAGGACATCAGCAAAAAAGATAGACTCTTGGTAGTTTGAACAAAAATATAAACTTATGGTAGACCTCATGCTGGTTAGCTTATGTGCACTTGACACAAGCCAGAGTTAATTTGAGGAGGGGAATTCCCGAGACAAGGTCCCCATCCGATTGGCCTATAGGCAGATTTGTCCAGCATTTTCTTGATCAATGATGATGTGAGAGGGTGCAGCCCTCTCAGTTCTTAGAATGTACAAGATATTTTTATCATAACATTGTACTACCACATCCTGTGAAACTTTTTCCTAGTTTTTATTAAATTTCTCTTATTTCTTTGAGGGGGTGGCACTTGTGCTGAAATAAATGCTAGCCTTCCCAAGTCTTTGGTCGTGTTATTTAACCACAGAAATAGAAACCCCAACTAAGGCTGACACATAACAAAATAAAAAGCAATATGATCCAAAAAAAAAAAAAAAAAAGGAAGAGAAGGAAGGAGAGAGAGAGAGACAGAGACAAAGAGAGAGAGAGACAGAGACCTTTCCCTCATAGAGTATGCTGGGGGGGGGGGGCTGCATGCTTGAGCCTAGCCTAGCCGACACAGTGACTAAGGAGACTGCGACCAAGAAAGAAGGGGCAAAGGAGGGAAGCCACCTTCTAGGATTACACATTTGCTGTGCGGTCAGGCTCTCGGGGCCCCAGGTTCAATTATTCAGGCTCCACCTTTAGACTAGCCCCGAAAGCCCAATTCCCGGGGTAAAAATAAGTCAGTGGATACTTAGAGATGGACGTCATGCTTATTTCTGGGCAGCGAGACAGCTGAAAGCAGGCTTGACGGACAGTCGCGCAGCAACTGGGCAGGGCTGGCTGTGGAGGCTGTGCGGTGACTCACCCTGATGCTTCCTGCCAGCCTCAGACACCCAGCGGCTTGTTAAAGGCGCAGGTGAGGTGCTGGCTTGAAAGGGACACCCTGTCGTGCATGCCCCCTGGATGCTGCATCATAAATGAACGGGCATGATGTGCCACTGTGTCCCCGGCTGACGAAATTAAAGGGTGCAGTAAGAAAGGCGGAGGGGCGAGGCTTTCCCACAGGTTGTTGTTGTTATTCTCTCGCCAACCATGGAGGGGAGGGGCAGGGGGAGGGGGACTTGTGCTTTTTGTCTGGCTACTCTTGGTTCTACTTGTTAGGAGATTTGAACTCCCAGAGGGCTAGTTCCTCCAACCAGGGGCCTTGTGAGAATGTGAAGTATGGCTTCGACTCACTCCCTAAGGACATGACATGACGTGACTCTTGCCCTCTTGAAATCAGAGCAGCTTCGATTACCCACAGGAGAGGCTCACAAGATCGGATTCACTAACTTTCCCTCGTGGAGGGAGGGCGCTTGTGAGACTCTGAAGGACGGGCCCCTCCCCACCCCAATAATATACAAGTGGTTAACAATTGTTAGGGGAGGGAGAGTCTTCGGTGGTGTAGCTGTCTACATCCAGTGAGTAATGCCATTTAAACTGATTGGTTCAGCAGAGTAGATCTGGGCAGAGTCGTTGCTTCGGTCTGTTGTGTGCCCTACGTGGGATTCATAGAAATACAGAACCAATCGTGCCAGGAAAAGTCACACCGCGACAGGAAGTAATCCAGTCACGATCCTGACTCAAAAAGAACCTGGTAAGCGAAGTCCAAACCCCTCAGGACTGAGAATCTTCATCGCAGTAGCAGATAAGCCATCTATACTGACAGTTGTTCTCCAAGGATGAAGCCATTCTAGACTATAATGGAGAAGGTACTCTGTGTGTGTGTGTGTGTGTGTGTGTGTGTGTGTGTGTGTGTGTGTTGGTTAACCTCAGGTGTCATCCATCAGGAGCTGTACACCTTGGCTTTTGAGACAGGATCTGTCCCTGGGACTTGGGATTGGCTAATTAGGCTCTGATGGGCACTGGGATCCCAATCGTGACCCACCAAGCCTGGCTTTTTTTTTAATGTGGGATTGAACTCAGGTCTTCAAGCTTTCATGGCAAATACCTGACCAACTGAGCCCGTTTCACCAGGCAGCCCTCACCTTCTTGATGTGAGTTTTTCACTACGAAGCCCTGCGTGCTGGAGGACGTGCTCCCCGGTCTGCCTCTGCGAAGCAAGTGTGTGTGAGGGAGCCAGGTGTGGCCGTAACAAAGTCAAGGATCTTAGCCGAAGCCTTCTTTTCTCTTGCCTGTGGGAGTGCTGGTAGCTGACAGCCGGGAGAGGAGCCCTCCGTGGGGATTGCCTTTCAGCTAAGAATGCTGCACACCCCCCAAGGTCACAGTCCCCACACAGTGGCATCCTCTGTCCTGTGACTGGCCAATGTGGGAATACCTCTCATCTCAAGTGGGAAAAAAAAAAAATTAAGGGCCATCCGAGCTCCAGAGGGCCACACGGCACCAACTGGGTCTTGGTTGCAAACATGGCACAGTCCAACTGTTCCCTCTGTCCGATTCTATGCGCCCCCCTCCCCCTAGGGTGTAGTTCCTGAGATGTTCCTCAATAAACTTCTTACATGCAAATATCCGCCTCAGGGTCTGTTTCCCAGGAAACCTGGTCGGTGACAAACTGTTTTACAGTAGTACTCTTGGGCACCTCACACAAGAAATACTGGGTAGGGCTGTCGTGGCTGAGGAGTTATTGCTTCCTTCTGTACAGCTTGGAGCAATCCTCATGAGTCTGAAAAATCAGCGCTGGTGACTTCGAAGAAGACATTTCTATTGGTCTGTCTTCCCCTAGCCATCCTGGGAATCCTGGGAGGGAGATTTTGCCATTGATCAATTACACAGTGCATACCACCACCACCACCACTACCAACGCGTGCGTGCATACACACACACACACACACACACACACACAATGCATTTTGAGGATCCTGGCATTAATTTTCCTGCCTGCAGATCTCCTCTCATCCACCATCAGGTTTAGGACACACACACACACACACACACACACACACCCTGCCCCAGACTAATTCATGGGTAAAAATAAGCGAGAGCTAGCTACACACAGAGTGGCTTTCAGGCGCCATCCTTATTTATCTGCGAGGAGACAGCTGAGACCAGTCCTGATGGATAGTTCCACGGTAACTCAGCAGGGACTGCCAGGCAAAGTTGAATAGTGTGTGAGATTTTAAACAGGGAGAAACCTGGTGAGACTCATAGCTCATCTTTCCATTGATCTCCTCTGGAGTATCTCCAGCACGCAGTACCAGCCTTTACAGATGCCCACTCATCTAGGGACAAAGGGAAGAAAGACAACAGAGACGCGAGCTTCCTGTCTGGGAACCTTCTCCGCTTGCTCCTCAGTGACAAAGGCAGACGCATTAATAGATAAGTGGCCTGCAGTACCCATTCCATAAATCACCTACCAGAATCCTAAGCATTTGAGATGACCAGGACTTCTGATCCGTCCTACAAAAACAGTCCATACAGTGAAGATATTGAGTCCTGGCATGTGTCAACAGTATTCTCGTTCTAATATTAAGAATCTATTCTTAGACCAGGCATGGTGGCGCACGCCTTTAGTCCCAGCACTTGGGAGGCAGAGGTAGGCGTATATCTGTGAGTTGGATGACAGCCTGGGTCTACAGAGTGAGTTCCAGGACAGCTAGGGTTATTACACAGAGAAACCCTGTCTCAAAAAACCAAAATAAAGTAAAACAAACAAACAGAACAAACCAATCAATCAAACAAAAGGAATCTATTCTCAGGGTCTGGTAAGTTCAGCAGCAGCACTTAGACCAAGTTCAATGACCTGAGTTTAATACCTGAAGGCCCACATACTAGAAAGAAGGAACCATCCAAAAGCCGTCCTCTGACTTCCACACATGGACTGTGGCACACGCCCCCCCCCTCAACACAAATAAATATAATTTAAAAGAATAATAATAAAATAGTCTATTCCTATGTTCCTGTGAACTGGTCTCAGATATATGTACGATAGTAGAGGTAACAAGTTGGTAAATTGACTGACTATACTGTAGAAGATACTAGTCACCAACCATTGGTCACTGACACTGGAGCTGACCCTCGGCTTGCGTGCTCAGCTGGTATTTGGGCGAGAGAGCCAGACTTTGGCTGGGCCCTGGCAAAATGCCATGAGATGAAGAAGCAACAGAAACAGTAGAAATTCTTCCCAGAGCAAGACTTACCAAGAAGAAGAGAGATGTGAATAAAATACAGAAAGAGAAAGACACAACTACAGACAGAAAAAAAAAATCATTAAATGGGGGGGAAAGACAGTTTGAATCACTCTGCACAACTGAAACAAAAGGCAAAAATACAACCAAGTCCTTGTAATCTATAACATCCACGTTTTATCAAGATGACCTTTTTCAAGGCAACAAATACAAAGGAGATTAAAGACACCCCCTTTCCAGGAGCTCCAGGTGAGTTCTATTGTGGTCCATTTGAACACATTAATAATAAAGTCTGAGTCACCAACAATGTATCGGTGTCACGTTAAGGAAAGAAATCAAAGCACTTCCCCTTGGTATCATTTAACCAGGAGCAAGTCCAGATTTGAATTCTCTACCTTTACCTCCCTGTGCCTTCCATCCTTTCGCTTCCTCTTGTATGAGTCAGAATTTGTGCCTGCCTGAAGAATGTCCTGTGACTCTGTCCCCATTTCCGGTCCCTAATGAAAGGCTTTGTTCTGTCTCTTATAGAACAGCACAGAAACCATCATATGGGGACAGAGTGAGAGACACTTTATAGAAATCTTTAACAGACTTTCACAAGGGATTAAGTCACTGGCTCCAACGGACCCCAGTTGACCCAGATAACAAATGACATCGTTTATCAAGCAATATCCGGATGTTGTGTTCAACAGTTAGGGGTGGATATTAATTTTAAACCTTTCAACCTCGGTGTTTGCGGCTTTCAGCAAATGATACAAATACCTAGTTTTGTGTCGGGGCATGGAAGAACGCATAATAAGAGTACAGTTAAGTATAAGCTTAGATTGTAAAAGCTAATGGGAAATTCAAGGCAAATAAGGTTGGCTGTTACATTGTTCTCTTAAAAGTAGGTTAAACAAACAGGCTGAGTCCACAGTAGGATAGCAGTCTTGAGTTTTAAATGACCTCAAGGTATATTATTAACTCTGGCTGTAAGGTCCAGAAAAAGTTGCAGTCTCTTAGAATGTTAGGAACCTTTTCATTACAATATTGCATGACCACATTCTGTGAAACTTTCTCTAGATTTTATCACACTTATTTATTTGGGTGGAGGAGGGACGCTTGTACCACAGCTTGTGTATAGTGGGTTCTCTCTAATGTATGGGTTCTGGGAATCAAACTCAGGTTGTTGGGCTTGGAAGCAAAAGCCTTTACCCTCTGAACCATCTCCCCAGACCAAATTCTGTGAAACTTTTAAAAAATGTTTGGCCAGGTGGTGGTCGTGTATGCCTTTAATCCCAGCACTCTGGAGGCAGACACAAGCAGATCTCTGTGAGTTCAAGGCCAGCCTGGTCTACAAAGTAAGTCCCTGAACAGCCAAGATTACACAGAGAAACCCCGTCTTGAAAAGCCAAAAAGAAAAAAAGAAAAGAAGAACTATTCTATTCTGGGTTGATATGATCCCCTGTTCAGAGAATGGTCTTAGCCATTTTAATTAATGTAATCAAGATAACTCCCTACAGGAATATCTGGAGGTCCATCTCCCTTATGATTCTAGGGTCAGTGAAGTTGACAATTAACAGTAACCACTACAGATGGACTAGCAGATGATAGATTGAGTAGGGTCACCTGTGTCATCCACATAGTACAGTCTCCCAAGTAGGCTTCTCTAAGGGTCCAGGAGACCCAGATGTGCTATAAGAGCCAATGTCAGTATGGCCCGGGAGTGTGGTAAGTAAATCGTTCTGGAATGAAATTCTGATGGAGAAATTGTCACTTCTGTCACTGCTTGATTGGTTAGCAGGGCAGGAGAACACTGTTCCAACTGGCTCCAATCCCAAACCACTCTGGCTGGCAACCTGGCGCGCAAAGCAAAGCTAAGAGCTAAGGGGTGAGTAACCTCAGCCTTTGCTCTCTCCAAGAGGCACCTAGCCAAAGACATAGAAAGCCAAGCTCATTGGCATAGGTAGTGATTATACACGCTTACCTGCATGGTGACCCATCTCAGCAGACTATTCTTTCAGGTTTTGATTAAAACACTTTGGGGTAGGGGGGGAGGTTGGAGAGATGGCTCAGCATGTGATAGCACTTACAATACAAATAGGAGGACCTAGGTTCACATTCCCAGAACCCATGTGAAAATCCAGGTTTGGTCAGACATACTTTGAACCCCTTAAGTGTGCACAGGAGTCAGAGATGGAAAGATGGCTGGGGCTTACTGGCCATCAGCCTAGATACAGGTTCAATGAGAAACCTCGTCTCAAGAGAATATGGCAGAGAGTGATGGAGCAGTACACCTGACTCCCCCACCTGACTGACACACGTATATATGCTACACATATACATTACACACAACAATAATAATGTAGACACTAAGATGGCATATGATGGACTAGACAGATGACTCAGCAGTTAAGAGCAGCTGGGTTCAATTCCCAGCACCCACATGACAGCTCATGATGATTTGCATCCCCAGTTCCAGGAGACCTGGCATCCTCACACAGACACGCATGCAGGCAGAACACCAACGTGCTTAATAAACAAACAAGTAAATAAATCTCAAAAGAAAATATTGCATTTGCCACAAAGGTATGTGATTCCCCAGAATCTGTACAAAGATGAAAAGAGAACTGACTGAACAAATTACTCTTAGATTTCCACATATACAGTGTCGTGAGTTCACACACACACACACACACACACACACACAGTACATAGGTAGGCAGGTAGATAGTTAGGTAGATAGATAGACAGAAAGAGAGAGGCAGAGAAAGAGAGACACAGAGAGAGAAAGAGAGAAAGAGAGAAAGAGAGAGACACAGAGAGTGAGATGTAATTTCTTTTTAAAGACTGGGTGAGCTGGGTATGTTGGTGCACACCTTTAATCCCTGTACTTGGGAGACTGAAACAGGGGGATGTCAAGTTCTCCTGAACTACATAAGACCTTTTCCCCAAAGAGTGCTGGGGCCCAAGTGATGCTCTGTTTCAGGACTGTTTCAACTTGGCAGACATGAAGAAATTCACTCCTAACTTGGGCACTGTCATGTAGGAGAGCTGACCTGGAATGAAAGGTTTAAGGGAATTCTAATGAACTTTTAAATATTTGTATATCATGTGTGCGGGTGTTTTGCCTGCACATATGCCACACTCCACATGTGTATCGAGGGCTGTGGAGGTCAGAAGAGAGCATCAGGTCTCCTGGGACTGGAGTTTCAGGTGGTCGTGAGCCACCACGTGGGTGCGAAAACAATGAACCAGTGTTCTCCGGTGCTAGTGTTCTTAACGTCTAGGCCGTCTCTTCAGCCCTTCCAATAAGGTGTTTTGTTTTGCTTTGTTTTGTTTTGATCATTCATTTTAGAACCAAGGTTTGGCTTCAATGAAGTTTGAGGGAAAACTGGCCCACAGAGTGGGCAAATTAGAATTAGACTCCAGTTCGATGCCAAGAATACATGGGACGGGGCTGCTGGTTAATCATTATTGTCAGGTTGACTGGAGTCAGAATCATCTAGGGGCATAAGACCATGAGGATCTTCCCAAAAGTTTGTTTTATTAATTTATTCTCTCATCCCAAAGATTTGTTTTATTAATTTATTCTCTTATATATTACATCCTGACTGCAGTTCCACCCCCTTCCCTTTCTAGAGATGTTTACTTAGGGAGGGGACGCCCAACCCTTAGTGCAGGCACCATCTCACCGACAGTGGTTCTGAGTACAAAAAGGAAAAAGAAGGAAGCGAGCCCATCTATCATCAGCATCCATCTCTCTCAGCTTCCTAACTGGGAGTGCAGTGTGACCAGCTCCCACGCCTTCTCCATCGTGATGGGCTGTTTCCCTTCAAACCATGAGCCAAAGCGAACCATTGACCCTTTATGTTTTGTCACAGTGACAAATAGCTGATTGGAGCCCTGTGTATGGGGAAAGCAAAACAAAAGTGGGGGAAAAAAACCAAAAAACCACGAGGATCACAATTTTGCTGGGCAGAGGAAGATTTCTTAAGATACAAACCAGCCGGTAAAATATGATATTTGATGTCCTCCAAATCTAGGCTTTTTGTTTATTCCAGGAGACAACAGACAAAGGGAATAAACATATGGCCAGCAATGGAAGGACATATTTGCTGTCTTTAAAAGCAATGGGACAAGAATGTGTGGACTCTATGAGAAATACCTTCCAAGCAACAACACTAAGTAATATACCCACCAGAAAACTGGCAATGAACACAAACAAGGGTGTGTTCCATTAGGATTGCTGTGCTCCATTAGGTGCAAAATTCAGAGAAAGCAAATGAAAATAAAAGAGATTATATATATATATATATATTTCAAAGGCTTGGAATTTGCATATTACCAAGTGTTGAAGTACTGTGAAGTTATAGGGGGGTCCCTGATGTTTCTGGAAAAGAATTTGTCACCTTTGACATAAGTGAAACAAGTGTGTCCAAAATAACCCAGGAATTCCCCTTCTGCCTCGAGCCTGTGGAAATATAGAGGTCCACATGGTCTATGTCAAAGCCTGGGGACTGGCCACCATGGAGAAATCCAAAGAATGCAAAAGACACAGGTAGCATCCATATATAGTCACATGAGTAAATCTGAGAGCTGTCATTAATGAAAATGAAAAGCTTTTAAAAAAACAAAAGACTGGCCAAGAGTGGTGGCCTGTGCCTTTAATCCCAACCCTGAGGAGGCAGGAGTTTGTGAATTTGAGGCCAGCCTGGTCTACAAAAGCAAGTTCCAGGACAACTATACCACAGAGAAACCCTATCTTGGGAAAAAAAAAAAAAAAAGAACCAAAAAAGCAAAAATATAAGCCAGATCTGAAACAGAATACATAAATTTAAAATCCCTCAACAGGAGACTGGTTAAACAAATAGTGACACAGTTATACAATAGACTACTCAGCAATAACGCTATGGGCATGTATGAGAACACAGATGAGCCCCCCCCCCAAAAAAAACACTCCCCTGACTGGGTGGGATAACACAGACTTTTTTTTTTTCGAGACAGGGTTTCTCTGTGTAGCCCTGGCTGTCCTGGAACTCACTCTGTAGACCAGGCTGGCCTCGAACTCAGAAATCCGCCTGCCTCTGCCTCCCAAGTGCTGGGATTAAAGGTGTGCGCCACCACGCCCGGCTAACACAGACTTTTAATAGCAGCACTCAGGAGGCAGAGGAAGGTGGATCTCTGTAATGAGAAGCTTGGTCTCTTTAAAAGCACAGACATATTATGCGAATATCTTTTCGTTTTAATCCCGGGTGTGGATTGTCCACAGCAGCTGACTATGATTTGTCGTGTGCTCTGGCAGGGGTGTGATTTTGCCAGCTAAAGATAGTTTATGTTTGGAGCTCTGGGGACCCTTCAAAGGGTATATTATAAATGCCAGAGCACTGAGAGGAAGAGGGGGAGGGGGAGGGGCCAAGGGAGAGAGGAGGGGAGGGGGGAGGGAGAGGGAGGAGAGGGGTGGCAGCAGCTGCTGCTGCTGCTTCTGCTCCTCCTGTTGCTGGTTGCTGGATTGCTGAGTTGCTGATTTCTGGTTGGAGATATCAAAACCTGCCCCACGGTACTCAATACCCTTAATCATCAACAAGAAGAACCTTCTTTCTCTCCTCCCTAGTGTTGGGATGTTGGAAGGGCGGTAGGAAGAAGAACCCAATAAAGTAGCCAAAAGTAAAGTTAGAGAGCTCTGAGAGTTCGAGGTCATCCTGTTCTACACAGAGGGTTCCAAGACAGCAGGAGGCACGTAGTGAGACCTTGTCTCTAAATAAATAAATAAATAAATAAATAAATAAATGAATGAATGAATGAAGGAAGGAAGGAAGGAAGGAAGGAAGGAAGGAAGGAAGGAGGGAAGGACTCCAGTGAGCCAAAGCCACAATACAATACAGCATGTAGTTCCAGGTGTGTGAAACTCCCCAACAAGCTAGACTACTGCCCAGTGGGAAGAGGCAATGAGTATTGTGTAGGGATGGAGCAGGGGGCTTAGACAGAGAGCAAGGCAGCAGTCGCAGGGCGGGCGTGGTGAGATGGGTGTGTGCTTCTCAGACCGCATCCAACTTTACCTACGAAGTGGCGGTAAACGACACATTAATGAAGTTGTTTTTAAAGCTAAAGAGACCCGCTGGGCATGGCGCTTCGGTCCCATAACCTGGTACTCAGACTGAGGCAGGACAGGTATTGAACTTTGTGTTGTTTATCTCCTTTAATTCATGCCTTTTGGGGGGGGGCAGGAGATGGTAACAGAACTGGCACAAGCCTTGAAGGCATAGTGACAGAAACTAGCACCAGCCAGTCGGCGATCCGCCAGGGTACCCCACATGTAATGTGCGATCTACCGGGGTACCCCACATGTAATGTGCGATCTACCGGGGTACCCCACATGCAATGTGCGATCCACCGGGGTACCCCACATGCAATGTGCGATCCACCAGGGTACCCCACATGTAATGTGGGCCCTTGTTAACTCGAGAGCAGGCACCATGTTTTGTCCACTACTGATTCCCTTTGGTGGCTGGGATAAAGAGCGCTGGGTAAAACGTGCCTATATGAAGCTAGGGCCAGCTCAGCCAGGCTCGCCTACTTTTTTTTTTTTTTTTTTTTTTTTTTTTTTGGTTTTATGAGACAGGGTTTCTCTGTGTAGCCCTGGCTGTCCTGGAACTCACTCTGTAGACCAGGCTGGCCTTGAACTCAGAAATCCGCCTGCCTCTGCCTCCCAAATGCTGGGATTAAAGGCGTGCGCCACCACCTCCCGGCTAAGGCTCGCCTACTTGATGACCCTTAGGTCCCAGTGAGAGACTGTCTCATAAAACAAAGTCCACACACGCAGCTCCTGGGAATGCCTCCGAGTAGATGTGTCTACTTGAAGCTCCAGTTTCCAGGCAGCCGTTTGCCCTCATCAAAACTCCCCTTCTCTGGAGGCTGCAGAGACAGCTCAGTGGACGAGAGCACTCGGCTGCTCTGGTGGAGGACCCGGCACCAACAGCCGTAGCTCTCAACCATGTACAATCCTAGTTGCAGAGGATCCAACACCCTCTTCAGACCTCTGAGCGGACTAAGCACACGCATGGCATATATACATACAAGAAGACAAAACACCCATACATGCCATAAAGTGAAAGAGTGTAATTTAAGAAAAGTTTCCTCTCCACCTAGATTACAGTTGGCTTTGTATAGGAAAGGCAGAATCCAAATGCAAACCTCACAGACTTATCTATACCTGAGGCTTTATTAATTAGCAGGGTGAAAGCCAGATCAGTAGTAAGTTTTTATTCTTGAAACTGGTGGCATGTTTGTTTTTTGTTTGTTTGTTTGTTTCCCGAGACAGGGTTTCTCTGTATAGCCCTGGCTGTCCTGGAACTCACTCTGTAGACCACGCTGGCCTCAAACTCAGAGAGATGCACCTCCTTTTGCCTCCCAAGTGCTGGGATTGAAGGTGTGTGCCGCTGCTCCCAGCTCCCACCACCACTGCCAGGCCATGATTCTTTTTTTTTAAATTCATGTCGGTGTTTTGCCTGTATGGATGTCTATATGGCACACGCATGTCTGGTACCCTCAGAGGCCAGGAGACAGAGGGCATCAGGTCCCATAGAACTCAGAGTTACAGATGGTTTTAGGCTGCTCATGTGCTAAGAACAATTGTCTGGATCAACCACTGGTACGTAAAAAGCCAGCAGCAACACATCACCTCCTCCAGGGCACATAGCAGCCATCCAGCAGCCTGTTTTCAGAGGTCTGTGGCATGCGCTACAGCAGGCAGATGGCTCTTACTCAGGCTGCAGAGTCTCAGCCCCATGTCTCTCCTTGAAGACTTCCTGTTTTTTTCCCCGTTGTCCCCCCAAGACTGATAGCTGTTTCCTGAAAGTGTTAACTTCTATAATTCCTTTGATTTTTTTTTTTTCTTTTCACTCCCTTCCCTTTGGTTGTTCGGTGCCTAGTTAATAATTCCTTATACTTAGCTAACAATTTCCTATATTCAGTTCTCTCTGTTGAAACAGCCAGTGTGGGTTTCGGCTCCTGCCTGATACAGGAGGATATGTTAGAAAGAACTTTAAGGTGATGCGTGACTAACTTGGCTTGGGTCAACATCCAATAAATATTAATGGAATAAATAAATGAGTAAATGACTAGATTTCTTCCTGTAAATTAGTAATGACTTCCCCAGTTTTTCAGTTATTAGGATATATTATTTGGACAAAATAATGTGCTCATGGTGACATTTTCACTTCTATACACAATGTGATTTTATCATAATCACCCCCTTTTCCATGACTTGTCCCCCTACTCACATGATTGATCACCCCAACCCCAAATAGACCCCCTTATACTTTTTTCTCTTGTTTTTCAGTGCTTTTGTTTGAGACAGGGTCTCCCTGTATAGCCCTGGCTAGTCTGGACCCCATTGTGTACACAAGCTTGACCTCAGACTCACAGAGATCCCACCTGCCTCTGGTTCCCACGTACATCCTTGGTTTATTTTTTTACTTTTTGTTTTATTTTTAGGATTCATTTAGCCGGGTGGTGGTGGTGCACGCCTGTAATCCCAGCACTCTGAGAGGCAGGGGCAGGTGGATTTCTGAGTTCGAGGCCAGCCTGGTATACAGAGTGAGTTCCAGGACAGCTAGAGCTACAACACAGAGAAACCCTGTTTCAAAAAAAAACAAATTCAAAAAACCAAAAAAAAAGATTCATTTTTAGTGTGTGTGTGTGTGTGTGTGTGTGTGTGTATGTGTGCTAACATGTGCAAGAGTACACACCACATGCATGCAGTGCAGATAGATGCCCTGCTGAATGTGTGCATATGTAGTGCACCACATGAGTGCAGGTGCCATTGGAGGCCAGAAGGTGGCGTTGGGGCGTCTGGAACTAGTTTACAGATGGTGGTGAGCCACCAGTGCGGGTGCTAAAACTTGAATTTAGGTCCTCTGGAAGAGCAATAGGCACCTTTAACCACTGAACCATATCCAGTCCCTCTTCTAAGTTTTTATAAGAATTGTATGTGACTTGAATTAATATGAGGCCGTTCCCAGGGCTCTCTTGTTTCTAAGGGAATATCCCTTACCGGCCACGTCCATGATCAACTCTGCACTGGAAAACATTAGCAGCTGTAGCTATGTAGCATCCCCAGAAGGCATTGCTCGTTCTAGGGGAAGAGGTGGTTCTAGCTGCTCCAGGAGTCAAACCTTTAATCCACATCCCCATCAGCACCACCGGGTGTATTTTAGTCTTGGTGCTCTGTGTTTACTGTTCATGCTCTAGTTGGACAAAACGCTCCTTCTGACCTTTTGGCAGCTATTATTCTGACACACTGATAGGCAGGTATACAGCCTTGGCCCCAATGGGCTAACACACCAAGACAAGGTGTAAGCAACAGCCAGAAAGGTGGAGAGGGGCATCCATTCCTCCTGCAAGGAGGTCCACTTACTTCACAGAACTTCAGTTCTCATTCTTTTTTATAAAGTTATTTTACAATCAGGTGTCATGGCGCATGCCTTTAATTCCAGCACTCAGGAAGCAGAGACAGGCAGATCTCTGTGAGTTCTTGGCTAGCCTGGTCTACAAAATGGGTTCTAGAAAAGCCAGGGCTATGTAGAGACTCCATCTCAAAAACAGACAGGCAAGCCAAGGCGGTGGCGCATGCCTGTAATCCCAGCACTCTGGGAGGCAGAGGCAGGCGGATCTCTGAGTTCGAGGCCAGGCTGGTCTACAGAGTGAGTTCCAGGACAGCCAGGGCTACACAGAGAAACCCTGTCTTGAAAAAACAAACAAACAAACAAACAGACAGACAGACAGACAAACAGACAGACAGACAGACAGGCAGGCAGACAGTATCTTTATTATTTTATTATTTTATGTGTATGGATATGTTTGTATCACATGTATGTCTGGCACCTGAGGAGGCCAGAGAGGCTTCTGACCCCATGGAACTAGAGTTATAGATGGTTGTGAGCTGCCATGTGGGTGCTGGGAATTGAACGTAAGCCCTCTGGGAGAATAAGTAATAAGTGTTCTTAACCATGGAGCCATCTCTCCAGTCCCCAGGAGATAGTTGTTAACATGTTTGGCAAGCCAAGGACCAGAGTTTGATCCCTAAAAACTGGGAGGGGGGATAGGGGGAAGCCAGACATAAGGCCTGGTGGTGCACACTTCTTTTTTTATTTATTTTTTATTTTTGTAGGGTTTCTGTATAGCCCTGGCTGTCCTGGAACTCACTTTGTAGACCAGGCTGGCCTCAAACTCAGAAATCCTCCCACCTCTGCCTCCCAAGTGCTGGGATTAAAAGTGTGTGCCACCACCGCCCGGCTGGTACACACTTTTTTTTTTTTAAGATTTATTTATTCATTACATGTAGGTACACTGTAGCTATTTTCAGACACACCAAAAGAGGGCGTCAGATCTCATTACGGATGGCTGTGAGCCACCATGTGGTTGCTGGGATTTGAACTCAGGACCTTCGGAAGAGCAGTTGGTGCTCTTAACCACTGAGCCATCTCTCCAGCCCCTGGTACACACTTCTAATCCAGCACTGAAGACATAGAGACAAATGTCACCTTGGGGCTTACTGGTCAGCCAGCCTAGCCTACCTAATCAACGTGTCATGAGTCCATGAGAGACCCTGTCTCAAAAACAAACAAAAAACAAACAAACAAAACAGGAAAACCCAAAACTAAAAAACAACAACAATGACAAACAAGGTAGGTGGTCCTCAAAAAGGACACAGCCTGGGTTCCAACACTCACATGAACCTGAACACACACATACTCACAAACACATACACACATACACAAAGTAAGTTCACATTCTGTCTCTCTGCCTCTGTCTCTCTTTCTGTGTGTATGTGTTTTCATGTGTGTGTATATGTGTACCTGTATGTGTTCTGACACGTGAAGATCAGAGGTAAATGTTAGGTGTCTTCCTCAATCTCTTTCCACCTGGTGTCTCAAGACAGTGACACTCACTAAACCTGGACCAAGATGGGTGGCCAGCAAGTCTCAGGAGTCCTTCTGTCTCAACCTCCCTGGCACTTGGATTACAGGAAAAAGCCATTGAGCCTGGCTTTTATGTGGGTGCTGGGTATTGGACTCTGCTCATCATCCTGTACTGACAAGCCCTTTATCTACTGAGCCAGCTCCCAACCCAAAGTTCTTATTCTTTACAAAGAATTTGGTTGGTGGTTTGGTCCCTGGGAGCTCTGGGGGATCTGTTTGGTTCATATCATTGTTCTATGGGGCTGCAAACCCCTTCAGCTCCTTCAGTCCTTTCTCTAACTCCTCCATCAGGGACCCCATGCTCAGTCCAATGTTTGGCTGTGTACATCCTCATCTGCGTTGGTCGTGCTCTGGCAGATCCTCTCAGGATGGCTCCAGTCACATATGTAGCAGAGGATAGCCTTATCTGGCATCGATAGGCGGGGGAGGCCCTTGGCCCTGTGGAGGCTCGGTGACTCAGCATAGGGGGAATGCTAGGGTGTTGAGGCAGGGGTGGTGGTGGTGGTGGTGGGGTGTGTGGGTGGTGGGGGTGCAGGGGTGGGAGGGGAGAACCCTCATTGAGGCAGGGGTCAGGGAGGGGAAACAGAAAGGGGAATAACATTTGAAATATAAATAAATAAAAAACCAAAAAAAAAAAAAGAAAGAAAGAAAAGAAAAGAAAAACAAAAAAGAATTTGTCTGTTTGCTAGTTCAGTGCACTTTGGTTTTCAAGAGCTAAGCTGGAGCTGTATCTCCCAAGGGAGGATAGACCTTACTCTATGGCTGTTAGATAGGGCAGTTGATAAACCTAGCTCCCTTGCCTTAGAAAGAGGGAATTCTGAGGAGGA